>CM047817.1:11842193-12065622 GCA_026214975.1 Gentiana macrophylla
TTGGCAATTTCCATTAAATTTTGAAAAGGGCATATGCCTAGTTTTTTTCAAAATCAAATATTTTGAAAGGGGCCTAGACCTATTCCAAGCAAAATTTGGAAAGGCCAATATTTTGGTTAATATGTCTGGTCACTTTTCAAACTCAAAATTTTGAAAGTGGCCTAGGCCTAAGCCATTTCCCAAATCAAATATTTGGAAATGGCCTAGGCCTATTCCAAACAAAGTTTGCAAAGACCATTATTATTTTAATCCATGTGGCATCCCATTGGCCCAAACTATTTGAACCATTAGTTAGCCATATGACACAACTAAACAAAAAGGAATTACTATCACTACTAGAAACCATATGGAATCACAATAATACAGAAGGCATCGTATGCGTGAAGTTTTTGTGTAGTGTGTACCTACGTAGATACACACTACGTGGCACGATCAGAACCACACAGCTTGATGCAGAATAAAATCGTGTGGTGTGTGGTGTGCCACGTCGTGTATACCTACGTAGGTACACATCACAAAAAAACTTCCCATCGTATGCAATATGTACATGTCATATCAAAAGACCGGTCAACATAATTGCTTTGTTGAAAAAGGGTCCCACTAAATAGGGTAATTCGAGAAATTAATAAATCAGGCCACTGTATGGTCTGACATTTTTTTTCAGGTCAAACATTTTCTGATATTTTTTTTAGGTTCCCCGTCCAAATTTGGAGGGTTTCGTCCAAATGTAGTCAATCCGTCCAAATTTGGATTCCATTTCGTCCCAATCCATTAACTGGCTAAAATGGACGGAATCGTCCAAAATTTGGACGGAACATCCAAAATTTGGACGGATTCCGTCCAAATTGGACGTTTCGCCCAAAATAAAGGGATAAAGACTCAAACGGCCGAAGATCTGTACCCTTTCATCCCCATTTTCATAACTTCAGGTACTTGCCATTTTTTTCTTAGTAAAGCTCAAAATCAACATTCTAAGATCTATTTCATTGCCAAAAAAACATGAAAATCGATCCAACTTTGTTAAACGGCTATTGAATTACGACATATTTCTTTGAACTCTAAAACGGCTCACCCATCTCATATCTCATCAATTCCTTGATTTGACATGGAGGTTTGATCAATTTTGATTGTTAATCTGCTATTCTTTGCTCGGTTCTAGTTCATAATTTCAATGGCCTTCTTGATTTTGCTAAATATGATAATCTTTTGGTCTATGACCTTATTACAAGTCAATTATCACCATAGTCATACGCTTTCAAATTGGACGGTTCCGTCTAAAATTTGGGTGAAACGTCCAAATTTGGACGGAATTCGTCCAAATTTGGACGAAACGTCTAAATTTTGTCTAGTTAATGGATTGGGACGAACTGAAACCCAAATTTGGACGGATTGACTACATTTGGACGAAATCCTCCAAATTTAGACAGGGAACCTAAAAAAAATGTCAGAATATTTTTGACCTGAAAAAAAATGTCAGACCATACAGTGGCCTGATTTATTAATTTCTCGGGTAATTCTTGCCTGGGAGGTCCATTTGCGGAGTGGGACCTCCCATATGTCATCGAGAAAATATACATTCAGGTCACTGTAGACACCCATATTTCAAGTCAGGTCTGTTCAGGCCTGACATTTTTTTTTAAGTAGCCCGTGCCTGTTCCACGGGATCGTGCCATTTTTCCACCATATCACGTGGATTGTAATAAAGGCCACGTGGAAGTTCAAATGGTGCCAAAAGTTGAAATTCCACGAGGCCTGGGGGAAATTTTAGGTGGACGCCACGTGGAAATTGACACATAACGTGGAAAATATACACGGTCCGTGGGATTATCGAAATTGAATTAATAAATGCTCCAATTATCGTTTTTTCCTACATTTTAGTCAATACCATCATCTTCTTCACCCAAAATCATCAATCTTTTTGATGAATTTATCTTCACAAAACTTCCAGAAAAAAATTATCAATCTACACCGGCCTTACTCCTTTAAACAAATGGGTAAGCATTTCTTATAGCACTTTTGTTTTATTTTTTTTAAATATTGTATTTGTTTTAATTTGATGATATGTTTGAGGTAAATAACCTTATAAAGATATAAATTTACGATTTTTCGTATGGTGAAAAGGTAAAAGCTTATAGTTTTAGGGTAGTGAAAGGATAAAATTTTGATTATTAAGCTATGAAATGATTAATTATAATGAGATTGTTCAATAAGAAAATTGTCATTAGTTGTAGAAATTTTGATATTGTAATTATTTTGATTATTTGATAGTTTAGAAATTTTTTAGAATGAAATGCATTAATGATATTATAGTGGCAATGTTAATATTAGAAATGATAATGTAGAAGTTTGGATATTGAACATATTTCGATTATATGATATTGTATGAATGTACAACTTTAGTTTTCAAATAACACTCCAATAATGTAATTATTACGGGCAATCACAATGAAAATGCCTAATTTAATAAATAAAAAACAGAATTAAAAACGAGAAACAAGCGACAAATAAATGTTGTTTGAAAAATTCCAAAACAATAGAATTTTGGCGTATTCTATGTAGTACGCCTCGACGATGAGGTTCTTAGAAATGCATGCATCCCCAGGGTGTTTTCGAATCCTTACGATCCATTTGTGTCATGCCTAATCTCCAGGCTTTGTATTGGGGCTCTGGTAGGTAGCTCGTAGAATTTTCATTAGGTGCGCTCAATAGAGCATCTTTTCCGTTCTCGGTGACTTGGTAAAGCCTCCGCCGGAGCGAGGCATCCGTTAGATCGAAAGTATAAGATGCATTCTGTTGGCTCTGTCCATCATCTCGATCTCCTCGTCATCATCAAATATTCTATGTATTTGGTGAAAACAATATTCTCTTCTATTACCCCGTCTCTTGTCACAACATAACACAATGAAGCGAAACTTGAATTTTTTTGACCTAACCTAACCTAACCCTAGCGTGTGTGCGTGTGTGTGTATGTATGTATATATGCTAAAAATATTTATTTATTTTAAAGATTATTGATGTGTTTTTGATGTACGGCTATATGCACTTATATACAAGTAAATATATGTGTATATAACGAGAAACCAATATTCACACACATATATACTACTAGCATATATAAGTGTATATATATATTGTTTCTCATTTATATACACATATATTTATATATAAACACACACAGACAATATATAAATATACACACACACACACACACACACACACACACACACACACACATATATATATATATATATATATATATATATATATATATATATATATCAATCAAGAATAATTTTACAATAATATTTAGTCAATCCAACAATATTTGGAAAAAAAAAACCTAATCGTGTGGATAAATGATTTTTTTTTGCAGATAACAACACGGTGTCCGTTAAGTTTTTATTTGGCGGAGAGTGGAAATACCATGAAGATTGCGACAAATGGTCTTATAAGAAAGGAAAATTGTATTTGGTTCGTGTGAAAACCGATACGACATTGGATGAATTGAAGGTCAAAGTGTGTAATAAAGTAGGAATTGATGACTCAAACAACACATTGATCATGAAACTAATGTACGTAGATTATGACCAACCGATTGATGTTTTGGGCGATGATACATGGCTAGGCTACATTGATGATATTTTGAGAAAGAAGAATTTGTGAAACTATCGCGTTAATTTGAACCGGTTATGCCACGATCACGATCACGGAAGATGAGAGCGAATTTGACTTAAATGAGCAACTACATGAAGAAAATGATAGAGGCATTGAGGATTTTACATCCGAGTTGGATTATAATCGAAATTCCCGAAACCATGTTGTACACTAACACATCGACCTTATCCACAATGAAAGCGCCATCCGACCGAATATAACTTGGTGAACAAGTCATTGACATCACAAGTGAAACGACTACGATTGGGAATAATTGCGAATATGATTCGTCGACCAATTCACACACCTCTGCTAATTATAGGCGGACAACGCTACACCGTACATCCAACATCAGTTAGGACGGGACAAGTCATAATGTCAACATGAATAGAACAAGCCGGCCAGATTTGACCGTCCGCCTTTTATTATGCCAACACCGATGCAAGCGGGTCCCAATATCGGTGGATCGTTTACGAGTTATCTTAGAGCGCTTCGAAAGCGAGAACATTCATATGCCAACACGGATGCAAGGGGTCCCAATATCGGTGGATCGTTTACGAGTTTTTGAGTGGGCCTTTCGAGCAGGGTATGTCAACAATGATGCAACGGGTCCCGATATTGGTGGATCGTTTACGAGTTTTATGAGAGCACCATTAGAACAGAACCACGATATTGGTCCTAGATTTAGTATGGCAAGTATTAATCGCAATAGAGGTGTTCATTCGGTTCGAGACATTCGGATTCGGAAATTCCTCCATGTCCACGGGTTGGGGCGTTTGATGAAGATTACGGATTATTGTATATTGGTAAAAGTTCGGGGACAAGGATGATATGCAGATGAAAATGAGTTACCATGCATTGAAAAATAATTACATGTGGAAACCTATCCGGTCCGACAAGGGAAGTTAAAACTACGATGCTTTACTTTAGAGAAATGCGAATGGAAAGTTGTGGGTAGAAAGGTGTTTGATTGCAATAACCGAGATAACCGAGTACAATGAAACTCACACTTGTGGATTGGAGGCGATTAAGCGGCGATCATAGGCAAGCCGGACACGGAACTATAGGTCATCTCGTTAGAGAACCTCATAAAACTCGGAAGTCGATTCACGACAAAACATTTAATTGTGGAGGTCAAAAGAGTATTCAACATAGACCTTGATTATCGGCGTGCATATCATTGTAAGCGGCGTTGGAATTAATCGGAGGAAGCGTACCACTATCGTATTCTAAATTACCAGCCTACTCTTTTACATGTTGAAGAGTGAAAATCACAAAGCATCCACAGACATAGTGGTGACCATATTCTTGGCGAGTTCAAATCTTGTTTCATGGCTTTGAAAGCTAGTATTGACGGGTTTAAATCTTGTCGACTGTCTTAGTCGTGGGCGGTACTCATCTAAAAACAAAATGCTGAGGGACATTGTTAGTAGCTATCGGTGTAGACGCGAGGTGATAAAGCTATTTCGGTAGCGTTTGCCGTGACCGACGGAGAAGCGAGGGATGCGTGGATGTATTTCATGCTTCAAGTGAAGGGTACTTTCGGGGAGCGTGAAGACATGGTGTTAAGTGTCAGGCAGAGGCTGGCATCATTGGTCTTTATTAGAGATGTATTTCCAAGCGCTCACCATGGTTTTGCTACCACCACCTTGTCATGAACCTCAATAAAAATTCGGAAGCACGAGGATCACGTCCATACACTTTACGGGAAGCGGCGTATACTTTTTCAAAAACGCGATTCGCAATAATGTTTCAATGATTAAAAAAGCCAGGATAAAGATCCAAACAATAGAGTGTCTAGTTATTTGGAGGCTATTGGATTTTGTTCTTGGGCACGATCACATTTTCCAGGGACACGTTATGCAATAATGACAAGCAACTATCTTTGAAAGTTTTAACAGCGTGATCGAGGGATGCGCGTAAGTTGAGTATCGTGAATTTGTTAGACTACATAAGGGCGCGTTGTAGAAATGGCATTGCGGCGGAGAGAACTTGCATTGGCATGTCGCTCCGTGTTAGCCCTGAAGCCGAAAAATTCTTGGTGAAGTATCGCATGCCGAAGAACCTTCACACTAAAAGCGATCGACCGGGACCCGATTCCAAGTGGGGGGGCGATACTAGTGCAAAGGTAAATATGGCAGATTGGAAGTATTCTTGTGGAGAGTTTGAGGGGCTCAAAATGCCTTGTGTACATGCTTGTCTTTGCTATAAGTGAGCGTTGTGAGAGTCCGTATGATTATTGTTGTCACTACTACAAAGCTCAATGTTTCAGCGTATTTATGAAGGGCGCGTATACCTCATTCGATCGAGGATGATTGGATAGTTCCCACTTCAATTACAAACCAGCGCATTCCGCCGCTGAACTGGGCGAGGAAGGAGGAAACACAAACAACGGTTGCGGCGGGGCCGCCCGGGATCCTCGGGATTGCTTCTCAAGGTGAACCTCTGGCGGTAGGACCGGCGGAGTTGCCTAATGAGAGGGCAGTCCAGGCTCACGGTAGGCGTTGCTCGTTGTGTGGAAACACCGGACACAAAAGGCCTAAATGTCCGTTTCATACTGATTGTTGTTCCTAATTGATATAGTCATTTTGTTCATTTTTCATGTTTTGTAGTAGTATCTAAAGTCGTGAAAGTTTTTATACATGTTTTGTATCTTTTTGGGGACATTGATATTAGTATGAGGATGACTATCATATATGTTTTGTATCTTTATCACCTAATAGAAAATGGGTATTGTAGTTCAAGCAGTGATAATGAGGCCTTACAAACATAAAAACAAAAGTCTTGATACATTGAGATAACAATAAAATCTTTGCTTAAATAAACTAAGGGTGATCATGAAATACGATAGGATGACTCTAAATAAATGATCTTCAATTTTTAGTAATCACCACATTAAACACGACGTGATTTTCTATAGGTTGATCAATGACTTCAAATCGCATTCATCTCCGGTATTTATGTTATTGTCCGTAATGAAATCATTCAACCCGCTTAAAGCGAACTTTTTGATTTACCATATACACAATTCTAGCAGCCGCCATGATTCCCTGTGGCAATTCAGCGATTCCACGGTCTTGTTTCGCAACATGTCGTTTGTTCTAGCAAATGCCTTTGGAATATTCTACAAATCACAAACAAAATTAAATATTGTTTCAAAATGGGGAAAACAGATCAAACAAGAAAACAACTAAAAATCTTTTAAATATCTCACCACATAATAACAACCATGTGAAAATACCCAGTTTGGCAGCGTCCATTGAAAATGAGGAGTTTGGTTACTTGCACCTGCATCATCATGCGCACCATCTTCTTCATTCTCGGACTCAGAAAAAGTCTTCTCACAATAGGTGTGATCCATCACAATAGTGTTGAAAGTGAAACCCCCCATGTGTTCAAACACTATAAACTCCCTCTCATTCAAGTAATGAGCCGCCACATACTCCTCCCAAGCTTCCCCCAAAAAGCGAAGAATTCCATTGTCGTGGCTCCAACCCTCACTTCCCATGTCCACTAATCGGCTTTTGAGAGCGGCCCTATCTAGGTTCATTAGCGTGTCGTTCAACCTATTAACGTATCTTTGGAGGTAGTGTCTATGAAAAAAGAAACATTTCACGTTTGTTTAATCATAATACATGTGATATAAATGTAAGTTAATTAATAATGACATACCAAACTTGTTGCGAAACCGCCATCAAGAACTTTAAAAAAGCGATCATTATCCATTTGCTTCGTGTAGATTATAAATTGAAAGGTGAAGAAGTGGTTTGTTTAAAGTGACTACTTGAATGATGAAGAAAATTCAGATGAACTTAAAAGAGTTTGAAGAATGAGAGAAATGGCTCGTACTTGTACAACAACAATAATTGCCATCCAAGGTTAGTTCGTGTTAAATTTACACGGGATCGTTGAAAATTCACACGGGATCGTTGAAAATTCACACGAGTCTTAGCTCACACTTTACCTTCTCAATCAATGCTACTTTTGACTTGTCATTGATGTCATATCGATGTCGTACGTCATAGGTGTCATTAGGGTGCAGAGTCACAGTGACGCGTCTTTTCACGTGCGTCATCAATGGTTAGTTCGTGCTAAATTCACACGGGATCGTTCAAAATTCACACGGCATCGTTGGAATTCACACGAGTCTTAGCTCACACTTACCTTCTCAATCAATGCTAGTCTAGTTTTGACATGTCATCGAGGTCATATCGATGTAAATGCGTCGTGGCGTCATTAAGTGCTGCAGCGATATTGTCATTGATCTGATGGCCGCGTCTTTTCACGTGGGTCATCAATGGTTAGCTCGTGCTATATTCACACAGGATCGTTCAAAATTCACACGGGATCGTTGGAATTCACCACGAGTCTTAATTCACACCAACCCACTCAATTCCTTTGGTTAACTCTATATATACCATGACCTATTAAACTACCTCTGCATAACCTTCACTTTACATCGCCTTAATCACAAATACAGAACCGCACCCCTCGCCGGGAATGGCATGAACCGAATTCCCAGTATGAGAATCCTCCATTCAATCCTCATCAACGGTGTTTGTTATTGACCAAGGAGGGTGATATTAGTCACCAATATGACTTTGAGACCTTTGAGGTTGAGGTTTACAACGAAGAAGCGCGTCATGGTGGATTTGGATCTTTCAAGATAGAGCTATTATCGGAGAAGAGAATTGAATGGGATAGTCTACTACCAAGATGAGCGTCTCTACACAAATTTTCGTTGGAGGGCCTGCCAAATAGTCCGCGTCGGCGACCACTATGAATAGATCAATTGTTCGTGAATTCTATGCGGTTGTCGGGTCAAGCGTGGTTGGGGAGTTCGATCCCATAGCATCGGGGTGCACAAAGTGCAGCGGAGTAGATGTTTCCTTGGAGGTGGCCTGGATCAATAACTCTTATGGTGTAAGAGGTTGAAGCATCCGGTGATTTCTTCAATGGGGCTTCCAGCGTTTCGTGCATTGCAGCGTATAATTGCTCGATGTCAATTGCCTTCGAATGGGGCGTGTTATGATCGAATGGTTTGCCAATAGCCTCGTGGTACTATACACAGTGAACATCCATCGATTTGTACATTTTGGTATCGCATTTCTCCATTCTGAAGTTGGCGTTGGGCGTTACATCATTAGTAGGATTTGTGACATATCGGCTTGGCGGTAGTGGTGATGGTTATATCTACTTTCCTTTTCTTATCACGGCTATCGCAAGAGATTTTAACGTACCGGAGTATGACACGGATGACATTTCTTCGGAAACCACCACTTTGTCATCTATAGTGACCACCACTTGGTTTGTTTAACTATTCTATCGTATTTATTGTAATCGCCATAGTCTTGGTGAAGCGGAGTTAAGGCGTCGAGTTATGTTCCATTATGTATTGTTTTTCTTTCTTAGGCCATCGAGTTATGTTCTATTATTTCTTGTTTTATCTACTACATAATTGTAATGGATGATCTTTGGCGATCACATGAGGGACTATCATTTAATACATTTGTTTCAAACATACTTATATATCATAATATATTTAATATTTATATATTAATTACATATTCAAAAGAGAATTTATTATTTGATAGGAGAATTTATTACTTCAAGTGGTGATTTATGACCGTGGCGGGACACATGGCATTATTGTCATTGATCTGATGCCAGCGTCTTTTCACGTCGTCATCAATGGTTAGTTAGTGCTAAATTCACACGGGATCGTTCAAAATTCACACGGCATCGTTGGAATTCACCACGAGTCTTAGCTCACACTTACCTTCTCAATCAATGCTAGTCTAGTTTTGACATGTCATCGAGAGTCATATCGATGTAAATGCGTCGTAGGTGTCATTAGGGTGCATGGCGATATTGTCATTGATCTGATGGCCGCGTCTTTTCACGTGGGTCATCAATGGTTAGCTCGTGCTATATTCACACGGGATCGTTCAAAATTCACACGGGATCGTTGGAATTCACACGAGTCTTAATTCACACCGACCCACTCAATCAATGCTAGTTTTGAAAGAAAAAAAATCTATATATTTACCAATCCTTTACCAAAGCATTCATCCCTCTCATTTCTCGTTTATTTTTATAGAATAATCTCTTTTTAGTGTACCTTTCAATGGCTAACCCCTCGTGCTCTCTGTATTAATTCCCAATAGCGAAGTTGATTTGTCGTTGGGCGAGCAATCTCTCGTAATCCGTTTCACAGAAGAGGAGAGGCGTGAGTGCGTGGCTAAGCTGGATGTCAAGAAATTTGTTGTTCGGAGAGGCGATTGAATATGGAAAGTCTACCTACTTTGATCGAAACTTGTTCGAGATAGCGGGTGGCTTGGTCTCCTCAAAGCCCATTAAGCTTTCGGCGTGTGAATCGGTCTATTGTGCGTGAATTTTACGCTTGTCATGCATGGCGAGCTCAATGAAATGTGTGTCATAGTTCGGCGTGCCCGTCCGTTTGAATAATACATGGATCATCGGCGTGTATGCCATTCGAGAATATCCTCGAGGTTTGGATTTCTTTCTTTTCCGGATGTCCACTGAACTACTCTACAGCGTGACATGTTTGTTTTATTTGGGAGGCATCTGTAGGAGCGTGTGAGGCCTCGTGACCTACCCGCCGCTTTACCACTGGTCTGGTATGGCCCATTCCTTCATTTCCTTATTATGTTTCTTGCCACCAATTTGTATGAGTGCGGTGAATTACACGAACCGGCATTTGATTTATGCGCCTTGCTTACGCATATTACTTCTATTTCGGCGTTGGAAGTATATTACATCAAGGATTCGACCAGATAGCAAAGGGCAATCACGAGGAGATGGATATATATTTTTCCGTATCGATAACATGTCTATCGTCGGGTATGCGGGTGCGGAATTTGTTGAAGATGATGTGACATACGGTCGTGATAGCGTTATCACATCTGAAACTTAAATATGATGAAAGTGTTTATCTTTTATTCATGTTATTTTAGTATTTATTTTTAGATATATCAACTTTCATTTCAGTTTATTTATGTTTTGTTATTTTATGTTCATCTACTATAGATGTTATTTTTATGTCCTCTCGACTAAATAAGTTTTTAAGTTTTATGTGTTATACATGGTTCCCAAAACCCGTGGACTCGTATAGAAGATGATTATTACAGCGCCAAAAGTTGAGATATAACCAAAATAAATGTCATATGTTGGATGTACACGACTCCCGAACAACAAATATATAAATTACACCGCTATACGTTGACAAAATAAATCTACGGCCATTTTGATCCTGAGCCTGTGAAAAGTTGCATCAGTCATCTCAAATATGTGTGCGTCGGTGATGAGTGTAAGCTCCATAATCTTCAGACTGAAAACCGGACAGCGTTCCCTGCATATTAAAGCTATAAAATTAGAACTGAATGATTGAAATAAAAAAAACTTAATAAGGTTTGATACGTACCGGTACTCCGTCTGTGGACATCCAGTCTCGTCGTGCAGGATAGTATAGAATGGTGTTTGAGATGGATCGATCATCCATTGGATTGTCCTGCAATCTTTTGATGCCGATAACATTAACCTCATGTATAGAGCCCATTTCCGTATGATCTGGTCAATGTGGGTGAGTCACCGCTCTGTATCGGTATCGTACACCGTTATGGTCCATTCAGCGATCGACATGCGCAAGCACCCAATGCTCCGTGTTAATCATCCGAGATAGCATAAGCGTCGTTTTCTTGGTCCATTTAGAAGTTTCCAATGTCAAAGCGGCCGGAACCACCGCATCCATGTCGCCCTCCCATTTCTCTAATTCAGCCACAAGAGTACTTGCGAATGAGGCATAACACAAACTTCGCATATTTTCATCTTGATCAGGGTAAGCTGCCATACGAGCCGACAACAGTCCCACATACGAGTCAATGTGCTGCAAATGGGATTTATTACTCAGTCACAATATTACGATAAAAAAAAGTGAAACATGTTAAAAAAATTCGAATACAAGTTTAAATGAGTTTACCTGCGCATTTATCTGATGACCTTGAAACAAAATACAGCTGAAAAAATCTCGATCCGTGAGGAAAGGTAATATTTCCTCGTCAGCTTTTCAGCCCCCGACTAATAACTTGGTCGTATCACTACATTTGAGGCTATCCATTTTTTGATTCATTTGTACTCTGCTCGATAGTCCTCCGGCGGGTGTGTGCCTATCATCCTCAGGCCGTTTTTAGGTGAATCCCTTTAGGTAGTATTATCCTCCTAAAGTACTCGATCGGCCGGCGTCGATCGAAGGCCCATTTTATTTGAAGTCTGAGGCTCTTTGTAGCTCCCCCTCCCCTCCCCCTCCCCCTCCCCTTGTTGTATTCAAACACAGGATCGCAGGGCCCTAGAAGAGTGCCGATGTAATACGTCGAGGTTGTCATCTCCGTATGCACATCATCAATATCGAATTACGGACCTAGGCGGCACACTCAAATGAAAATTCATTCAATGGGTCAAGATGGATGCTTTGCTCTATCTCGGAGTGTTGACCACTGAGCGAATGGTGTGCCTTGTGGACTGAAGGCGGCCCGACTTAGGATCGATACACGAAGCCGGAAGGAGTGACTTGGGGACGGTGGCGCCATATGAACAATCCTTAGAAATTATGCGCTCCGTGTTTGTATCACAACCTCAGTGTGCAGTCCGTGTTTGTATCACAACCTTGGTGTCTCGAGTCTCGATCTCACATTTGCCTTGTGTGGCGAAGGCGGCCCCAACCGGTGGATGGTGTGCTTTGGGTCTGTGGAGATGTGGAGGTGAGTCACATACAGGAGGCTTGTGATCTGAGATGTCCTATTCGGGACCTAAGTGTACCACTGTATAATAAAGGAAATTGTGTGAATTTAAATTTGTGTTAACAAGATAAATGCAATTATATTTGTATTTAGGAGTAAATTCGAACTGTTGCACATATATGCCTTTAACGACTCGAGTAGTTGCGCGTATGTCGTTCTTCAACTACTCTGGTAGTTGTTTTCTGAGCCTCTGTCCAGGCGTGCCATTTTCGGCTGCATTTCACTCGACTTAGCGATCGTTTGACATACTTAGCCTTCGTTTCAATCAACTCGGCCTTTGTTTCCATCAACTCGATCCGACTTCTCTTGCGCATTATCAACTATACGCGTGATTTGAGGCACCGGTGAGTCTAACGGCTGCGCGCCCCCACAATAGGTATATACCACCACCGCTATATCGAATTGTTGAAAGCGATGTGGTACCGGAGGTTTGCGGATGTAGGCGGGGCACTCTCTTTATTTTGTCAGCGGGCTTGGCGAGATGGTCGCTCGTCCTCGGCATCAACTCTTTGGGCGCTCACGAACTCGTCATCCAAATTAGACCTTGGGGAACACTTCTTTGACCAGGGCGGGACCGGGACAATCACGGAAGCAGGTAATTCACGAGGTGGAGATGTAACCTCCGCCTCCGGCAAACCATACCAATTCTGAGCGCCTATCTTGGCGGTTGCCAAAATATCACCGACCATCTCAACTTTTGCAAAAGGAAGGAAAAACAAAACCAACCAATTTTAAATACAATGTTTAAAAATATTGCTAACAATGTAGATTGATAACAATGATAATATAATACATACCCATGGAGTAACACCGGATGTAGGATTGACCAGGGATTTGTAATAGACCCCGCCGGTAGTGCATTTCCATCTCAACATACTTGGATGAGCATTAGCTTGACCTTCTACCACTGTTGCATATCCCCCGTACTGTATAAGTCTAGGCATTGCATGGAAACACCACAAGCGTATGCAGCGTATAAACAACGGAGGCGTGGCTTATCACGGTTTCCCATTTCTTTTAGGTACAAGCCCCTTACACTCCAATACTATCTTACGCCAATTATACATTAAATTGTTAAAAAAATCACGCTTGTGGAAATGTCTCGGCGGTTGTACATTCTCCACAATATAAAAAATGCGGGCGGTATTACCACTCGAAGTCGTTTCGATTATTAACCCATAAATAACGTAAACTAAAGCCATCCGGTATATAGTTTCAGCGTCATTCGATGCCATAATCATTTGCTTGATTTTTGCAGCGTCACATTATTGATGTACTTATGGAAGTACAACTAACATTGAAACACCGTGGTGATTAGGCAATTGAACATCAAATCTCCAAATCATACCCATGATGAATGCAAACTCTCGTCTTCGAACTTCACTCTATTATCGCCAATCTTAAAATGAAGCTCGTCGTCTCGATGCGGATAAACCATATTGAAATCTGGTATGCTATTAGCCGCCCCTTGAATTCCCAATTGTTACTTATAAATCGAAAAGCGGACCAAACAGTCCTCAATCTATTCCACAGCGCTCTGTTTGGTGTAGCATTGTGCAATAACTCTTGTAGTCTTGTAAAGTAGCACTTTCGCATGGAACCGCAATTCGGCATTAAAAAAATTTTTGAGCGGATGAATCAATGTCCCACGTGGTGTTGGATAACTAGTAATTTGCAAGTGATTAAAAATGTTTTAAGAAGACTATATATATATATATATATATATATATATAACTTAAGAAAATAAGTATATATATATCTTTATATATAAAAACAAGTGTATATATACAAACATATAAACTTAATAATATAAAACATACAAACTTACATATATAATATATATATATATATATATATATATATATATATATATATATATATATATATATATATATATATATACAGTGTATAATTTCTCTAGTGTATGTATATATATATGTGTGTGTGCTTAAAGCTGTGTGAAAATTTAAATTTATACTGTGTGTATAATTTCTTTCACTTGATAATAAATATATATGCGATGACATGAATATGTGATAAAATAAGTGTATATATAACTTTATACATAAATGTCTTGGAATATATACACACACACACAAACGAGAGAAAATATACTCTTAATACATATATATATATATATATATATATATATATATATATATATATATATATATATATATATATATATATATATATATATTTATTAATAGTATATTTTCTGGAGTTTAATCTAACACCGATGTTGTTATCGATTCACAATCATTTTTTCAATTTGTGTTTATTTTAGCCACATAGCAGCATAAAAATCAATATTAAGCCAAAAATACTAACCATTTGTATCTTTATATATATATATATACATATAAATATATATATATATATATATATATATATATATATATATATATATATATATATATATATATAGTTAGATTTTAGGAATATTGTTGTGTTTTGATGTCTAGCAATATTCAATTATACAAGTAAATATATGTAATATATGTGTATATAATTGAAATAACCAATATACACACTAGAAGATAAATTTTAGTTTCGTTGTGTTGTGTGATGAAGCGGGGGTAATAGAAGAGAAGATTGTTTTCACAGCGTCATAGAATATTTGATGATGTGTGAGGAGATCGGATGATGGAATGAGCAAAGCGAGCGGATCTTATACTTTCGATCTAACGGATGCCTCGCTTCCGGCGGAGGCTTTACCAATTTCTTGAGCGGAAAGATGCTCTGTGAAGCGAGACCTAATGAAAATTCTACGAGCTACCTACCAGGAGCCCTGATACAAAGCACTGGAGATTAGGCATGACCACGGCGGATCGAAGGATTGAAAACACCCTGAGGGATGCATGCATTTCTAAGAACCTAAATCGAGTCGGCGTCCATAGAAATCGTCAAAATTCTATTGTTTTGGAATTTTTCAAACAACATTTATTTGTCGTTTGTTTTAGTTTTTAAATTCTGTTTTTATTTATTAAATTAGGGCATTTTCATTGTGATTGCCCGTAACAATTACATTATTCGGATATTATGAAAACTAAAGCGGTATCAAACTACACATTTCAAAATGAACTAAGGCCATGAAAGGAAATTATACTACTAAATTTCTAAACAACTTATAACAAAGACATACATCTGATATCATATAATCGAGGTATATCTGATATCAAAACTTCTACATTATCATTTCTACATTATCGTTTCTAATAATAACATTGTCACTATAATTACATTAATGCATATCATTCTTAAAAAATTCTAAATTATCAAATAATCAACATAAATACAATATCAAAATTTCTACAAGGTCATTATTTTTACAACATCAAGATTTCTACAAATTTTCCAATACAAATTTTCCAATCATATAATCAAAATAATTACAATATCAAAATTTGTACAACGTCATTATTTGTACAACATCAACATTTATACAAATTTTCCAATACAAATTTTCCAATCAAATAAGCATAATAATTACAATATCATAATTTCAACAACGTCAAGATTTCTACAACATCAACATTTTACAAATTTCCCAATATACATAATTCGAAAGGTCCAATATCTTATAACCATAATTTCTACAATTTCAAAATTGTACAATATCATTACTACAATTTCCTATCTTATAATCATAATTTCTACAATATAAAAAAATCTACAATAGAGAAAATTTTACAATATCATTACTACAAAATTTAACAAATTATCTCACAATTTCGATTTTTTGGGTCAATACATAAACATACTATATCACAATTTATAACAAAATTTCAATAAGATTATTATATCACAATTTCGATAACATTCTGATATCACAATTTGAAATAAAAGTGGCAGTTCAATAAAATTTTGAGGCAAATTCATCAAAATTAAAACTAATAAAGCGTAAATAAACTACTAGAGGATATTCTTCCAAATTAATAACGTGCCATTGGAGAGTATAAAGCTTCAATCCACTCCGGTTCCAATTCCACGCAATGTAAACTAACCGTGTCAAACAGCCTTGCCTTGCCGTGAGAGGTAATTCCTTCCTCGTGAAATTAATCTAGAGATGTGGGGATAGGGATGTGGGGATAGGGATGTGGGGATAGGGTTGTGGGGATAGGGATGTGGGGCTGTGCGTATTTTTTCTTTTGCTGTGTGGGGGCGATTTTTTTTGGATAAAAGTGAGGAAGAAGAAGATAAAGTCACTTGTATATATTTCTGATTTCACGGGCCGTGGATATTTTCAGCGTTGCGTTTCCTTTCGCGTGGCCTCATTAAAATTTCCCCAGGCGTGTGGAATTTCAACTTTTGCCACCAATTGAATTCTGCGTGAACCATTCGAATTCCACGTGATATGGTGGAAAAATGGCACGATCCCGTGGAGCGATGAAATTTCTTAAAAAATGTCGGCGCAAAGCAGGCGCGACTTGAAATATGGGTATCTACGGTGGCGCAGATGTATATTTTCTCGTTACATACAAATCAAACTAGACGTACCCCACCATCTGAGTCCGAATCCGAATCCTCTGTTGTGAAGAGTGAAAGACCCTCTTGTGATTCCTATGGTAGATGATAAACAGCGGTACCGTCAGAAATTTCGATGGCTCTATCGACTTTTCATCCACCGTAGAAATCATAGTAGGTTTTGTGAGTAGAAAATTTAATTTAGCATGCCGTTTAATTAGCAGTATACGCAAAAACGAAAAACAGTAAAAATGAAACAGAAAACTTATATAGGCGGCGAGTGCGTATTTCTGTCCCAAGGCGTTTTTGTGCAGGTTATATCCCACGGTTATCGTAATCATTTTTCAAGATACAATAGTCTTTTCCTTTTATCCAAAGCAGTGACTTGATTGAGCAAAGGCAATGAGCGATTGTGTATTCTATAATCTCTTGATTTATTTCAAAGTGGATGAACATAATGTTTTTTTAAATATGCAGTCAATTTTTTTTTTTTTTTTTGTACCAGGAAATTCGTCTTTTTTTCTTTTCATTGTGTAGGGCCATATTTATAGGATGATAACATTTTAAATGTACCACTTGGGGAAAGGACACACCCTTTCTTTATTTCCCAAACTTTGCACAGTTTCACTGTTTCTTAAAAGTAATGTCTCCAAAACTAGACTTGACTTTTGTGACCAAACTTTTCCACCGAAGGAAACAATCCTGTGCATAAAATATTATTCCCAAGAAGAAATAAAGCATATATATAATAATATCATTATGTCATCTTTAAATTATAATTTCTCATTCATCAAACAGATAAATTTGGAACGTTAAATAATATATAATCATTTATTCGGATATAGGCGTCCCTTAATCCGTATAAGTGATCACCGACATATTATTTCCAACAATCCCCCACATGAATCAGAAATTATGACTTCCCCCACATGAATGCAATGTTGATGCATATACATTGCAGACTCTGAAGAGATTACGGGCGAAAATCTATTGCATCGGGAGAGGTGGTTTGCGGCCTTGAACCTTCCGTAGTAGAGTACCATCGGACATACTCGGCTAAGCGTGATGGTTGGGCCTTGAACTACTCGAGGCTTTGGTGTATGCCTGAACAGCGATACCTACACTGTGCAGATCTCTAACATTCTCGAGGTTCTCATGGTTGTGTCCATTTTGGCACACAGACATCTTGTTTTTGAAAGTGTTTTAGAAACCAAACCTTCAAACTCTCATAGAAGCGGCCCCACTTCACACTTACATAGGTGACCTCCCATAAGAGTACTCTGTAATACCCACTTTAATTTCTTGATTATTTTATGTGGTTTAGATTTGAAAATCCTTGGCCACACAGCTAGAGCCAGCTGCAACTTAATTGCATCTCCATGACTGACTAAAATAAACTAGTGCTTATTCATGAGTTGATGCATGTGTCATTAATTCGTTTTATTACGGAAATTCTAGTTCCACCGTAAAATGGTCACTTATCGCTTTTACATCATTGATCACGGTGGCACATATCAGCTACGCACACCGCACGTGTCCATGTTGGTAGCGATTGATAATGTCTTTAATTAATTAACCTCATATTTTTACATCTAATTACATGGCTCGTATCATTGAAGATCGACAAATATGAACGAGTTAGTCACATGATTAGTACGTGTTGTTGAAAGAGTAACAATAACGATGTACCTTTAAAGGCACGAAACCTAGGCCACGATCTCCGTAAAAATGTGTGGTTTTTTTTTGTTTTTATTTTAACAGGATAGGCCAACAAAGGCCTCTCCAGCTTCATTCAGGCTCCCATGATGCCTCAAACCTTGTATTGCAAAAGGCCTTACCGAAGGATTTCGGATCGTTTGTTATAAAAGGTCGGAAAGGACCTTGTATGTATCTGAGTTTATCAAAGGCACCCTTGCTACTCAATTCAAATTCATCTGAAGGCCTCAGGACACTTTCAAAGTCCATAATACACGGAACGAAAGGTATCAGGTTTTATTTTCCACCTTAACAGGGCGGCTTTATAAAGTATTTCCTTGATTCAGTGATATATCAAACGCAACAACTGGACCCTATATGAAGTGGCCTCGAACGACTTATTAATATGACTGTATCATGATACGGCCGCCACCTGTATTATATACAGGTGGCCATTTGTGGTCATTAAAAGTGTGTTATGGTCGTTTGTTATGAAACTAGCACGTACTCCTCTTAGGATTTGATACTATCACGGATCTTGGAATCTATATGAATAAGATCCTGAAAATGACGCTTAAAAGTTTGAAAACCGATTGCATTACTTAAATAGTCCACAAACAAGAATGGAGATACTCATAAAAAGGAAGCTAATAAACCCCAGGCAAAGCTACACATAAGATGTAAAACGCGAGCCCCAATTGCATTACTGATCCCACCAGATGCCATAGCTGATAACTAGAGACTAGGACAAGTTAAGTCCAGAATATTAACAAGTTAAAAATTGTCTTACAACAAAATATACGTTTGCATCAAAATCAATGAGTTAATTAAGAATATAACAAATGTTGAAGCTAAGAGACCGATCAATGTTGTTTTGCTTTCATTGTGGCATTTTATCAAACACTTGTGTACAAAAACAGTTAGAGTTAGTTATTGAAGTTGTTATCAGCCACTAGCCTATATATACTTCGATTAGCAGCTGATAACAACTAATTAGAAGTAATGTAAGCTTTCTTGATTGATCAATTAGATCAAACAAGGCTGCTGAATTTTCCGTCTTTTCTGTTTTCAAAAATCTTCATCTTCTTCGTTGAAGTCTTTCTTTCTTGCGAAAGGGTAGGGGTTATCATTTATTTATTTAGATGAAAGCGTCACAATCGCTTCACGAAAGGGTAAGTACATATCAGTTCGAAAATGCATGTATCTGAAAATGCATATCCCCGTTTTGTTGCGATAACATTAATTCGTACAGGAACTTGTATGCAAACGATAACCAAAATATTTATTTATGAAAAAATATCTAACAATAAGTATGTTTTAAAAAAAAAAACAACAACTTATTAAAATCGATTTGGGAGCTTGATCTTAAAGCGCAAAAGCGGTAGTATATGCGAAGATACATGCATTTTATACGTTTCAACAACAACAGAAATTTAAATATAAATTGAAGATGTTTGACACACGCCGCAGAATAAATTGTATTACATTTAGTAAATACGACCGAAGAAATTTTGACACACCGTTTAGGAATAATATGTCAAAATAAAATTGCAAGTAGAAATTAACATGCAGAGTAAATCTTTCAGTAGCAAAATAATGACCCAAAAGTGTTTCAACTTGTACACATATGACAATAACAAAATATATGTATACAGAAATATATATACTCAAGTTCTTGTTTCCGTATTTTTCCTACTGTATCAAAATTGGATCTTAGGTTAACAGACAACAATTTTTTTTTTCTCTGTTATTAAATACCACTGAATTCCCAGAAGGATAAACGACATGTAATTCAAAAACGACTTAAGATTGTGAGTAGAAAATATAATCTAGCATGCCGTTTAATTACCAGTATACGCAAAAACGAAAAACAGTAAAAATGAAACAGAAAACTTATAGATTGAGACGGGTGCAGCACTCTATCCTTAAGGCGTTTTGCCAGGTTATATGTCGCGGTTATCATGATAAATATAGAATCACAATGATCTTTTCCTTTTATCCAAAAAGACACTTCAATTGAACAAAATACGGTGAGCAGATTGTGTTTATAATCTCTTGATTTATTTCAAAGTGGATGAACATAATGTTTTTAAATATGCAGTCAATTTTCCTTTTTTTGTACCAGGAAAGTCGTCTTTTTCTTTTCATTGTGTAGGGCCATATTTATAGGATGATAACATTTTAAATGTACCACTTGGGAAAGGACACACCTTTTCTTTATTTCCCAATCTTTGCAGAGAAAATATAAATTTAGAGTCATCATATATGCTTTTTTATTTCGTTTGGTCGGATCAGGCGCAGCATTCTTTTAAGTTGCCCGTGGAAATTTTTCCCTAGCCCGTGGAAATTTCCCCCAGCCCGTGAGAATTTCCACATGCTGGAGGAAAATTCAACCGGATCAGGGGAAAATTTCCACAGTGAGAAATTCCACGTGAAGTGAGAGAGAAAATTTCAGAGAGCTTAAAAAAATGTCGAATCTGACATGACGTGAAATGAAATAAAGTATTCTGATGACCTAAATTTATATTTTCTCATCTTTGCACAGATTCACTATTTCTTAAAAGTCATGTCTCAAAACTAGACTTGACTTTTGTTACCAAACTTTTCCATCGAAGGGAACAATCTGTGCATAAAATATTACTGGTGGGAATGTTCATGCTGTGCAAGGCACGGCATGCCCAATAAAGATGATGATACTAGAAACTATCTTAATATTCAATCGGGTTAATCTTCTATGTCATAATTATAAGAAACCTTAAAAACCCTAGATTGTTCAAAAGAGGGGCGTATTTGTGGTGTTTATTTTGTACTGAGCTCTCAAGTAATTTCTGAGAGGTGTCTACGTATCCAAAAGTCCAATTGGAATCAAGTCCCTCGTAGTTCTTTAGGGTTATATATATATAGGCGTCTCACCCTTATTACTTGGGGTGCAAGTATTTTAATAATTATATTTTCCCTAAGAATATATACGAGTAAATCTTTATTATTTAAGGATAATTATGGACACTTTAAATATTAAGATTGGAGTCTTTATGTCTATGGATTCTTTCCATATATGTCTGCTATTTGATGCGCAGAAGAACAGCAAGGCTGCACGGGGGTTCGGACGATCAGCCCCCCATACATTTACAGGACGAACTGGGTAGCTCCTCCTCGCCAGACCTTGGTCAACCTAGAGCGCCTGGAGGAGTTGACCTATTCCATATACCAGACGATCAACCCTCTGTTCGGTCATGGGGCACTTGCCCCTTAACAGCCCTAAGATTAAGGACTAAAGCTTTTATTAATTGCCCTTAGGAATGACACGTGGCGTAATTCGGACCGGGTATCATCATAAGTCCAGAAGATCTGCCATAGTTTTTAAGGTAGTCAGATCTGAGTTCTTTTGGCGGTTCGGCCAGTGTAATCCAATCTCGCGTTTTGAAAAACCCTAATGCCAGCTGGCAGCCTATTAATCTAGCCATCATTGCAGTGGTGCGATTCGAGGCACCTCTTTCTCTTTTTTAACAGACAACGCCACGTTTGAGAGGTTATAAAACTGTATTTTCATTCTCAGACTCTCCCTCTTCCCACTTTTTGCTATTAATTTCAAGATCTTCCTGATAACGGTCATTTTGTGCCCGTTATTCTATGACCTTACCCCGATTTTAGTTTAAAGAGCTATAATAGAGGAATAATAAGTCGTAATACGCTTAATTTGCATATGCGAGAGATTACGATTCATTATTATGTATTAAGAGGTTTTATTATATTATTTGATATTACAGTGTACCATTGTTATATTTGTAGTAACTCAATTGGGAGCACAAGGATGGACTTCGGAGAAGCTTTGATGGATCACGCAGGCGAGTTAAGAAAGCCCAAGATAAAGAGGAAGAAAGCCAGGAGCATGTAAGGCTCGGTCGACCGACTGTGCATTCGATCGACCGAGTGGGCCTATAATCGAGGAAGAAGTTCGGCACATTATTTGAGTCGGTTAGGGTTGAGTGTCGGCAATTAAAGTCGGTTCTCTATGGACGGTGAGGCTCTATATAAACACAAGTCCTTTGTATTTTTATTAGGCATTCACCAATATTCATTCATAAGAACATATAAGCAAATAAGGCTTGTGAGGAGCGAAGGGTGCAAACATGTAAGCCACTAGTTCTTCATCTTGTTTTCTTTTAAGTAATCAATTTCCCAATTATGCTTTGATTGTTTGAGTAGGTATTCATATCTAGATGATGTCGATCTAGGATATGACGTTAGAGCGCGATGGTGATACCTTGTCTATAAGGATCCCATTACCTACGTCCTACCTAATATCCACGGATGAATCTGTGTGTTTAATTTACGTGTATTTAGATTAGTTTATATGATGTCACGATGATTAGCTATATAATCCGATTCGTATATGAAGCGGTGAGAAATATGTTCGGGGATGTAAATGCAGGGAGTTAAACTCTCGGGTGACGAGAGGTGTTACTCGATCGACCGAGCACTATTCGGTCGATCGACCGAGGTGGTCAAACTTTGTTTTCATCCGTTAATCGATCACGTCTTTATGATTAGGTTAGCTTAATTGAATTTATTATCTCGGTAGGTATGGCTATAGCTACGTCACTCGCTTAATTTAACTAAAATGTGTAAAAGGAAATACCGATATAAAACTCTTAGGTAGGCTTAGGAATTGATCTTGGACGTTCGGCGTTATCTAGGTAGGTTTATATTAGGGAATTGCGCGCACCTTGTTACACGTAGATCGTAAACTAGCATGAGACTATAACTTGGTAATTGTTAGTTGGGCGAGGGTTTGAGTGATCGTCTCAGAAATACGCCTAACCAAAGGAATGTTGCCCGGACGAGGTGTACGGTCAATATCGGCATCCTTAGAGTAGTAGCGTGTGAGTTATATGAGATGGAGGCACCAAAAGGCGAAGTCACGTAACAATACCACAGTGATATAGTGACCTACCGGTGCTACATCAAGCTTAGAGGATGACTCCCGTAGCCGATATAAAGAGATATGAACGGATTAACAGTTGATAAGTTCAGTTTATTATATAAATTATCTAGGTCCAAACGATAAAGACTATAATTGGGGAGGTTAATTACGTGTTTGAGTCGTGTCAATTTACCTTTTCTTGTCCTATGTTGGTCGTAGACCACCTTCGTGTCCTTGACATGAATGACTCATTGTTTATATATGAAATGATCCATAATTGGTTCCCTGTGGGATCGACCTTGATTCACTATAGCTATACTACGATGGGCCTAGTCCTCTTGCTAGTACTGGTTTATGGTGGTCGAGTATATTATAACCTGATTGACCCGATCACTTCCCAGATTCGTTGCATTTCCAAGTAAGCATTTTTATTCCGAATTTCTGTTTTCTTTATCAGTTTTCTTATTTTCTCCCTTTGTTATGCTTTTCTTCTGTTTATGAGGGCGGATACTGGCTCAAGTAGTTCTATAGATCGGGAGTTTGAGTCTCATTCCGAAGCTGAAGTTGAGGTCACCCAGCCATTTATCTAGTTCAGAGGCCCTATAGACGTTCCTTCCCTAAATACCATAGCTGCTCGACCTCAAATTGATGAGGTCGTTGCCGAACAGACTCCTAACCCTTCCCGTTATCATTCAGCTTTTGGTTTTACCTCTCTATATCAATGTCTTAGAGCCCACATGACTGCTAGAACGGCTATAGGTTGTTTCGGCATTAGGTCTAAATTGACCGAGGAAGGGGTCCTGCAAATCTGCAATCGATATGGCATAGACATAGACCGTTATGAGCCTTAACTGCCTGGGGGTGCTCATCTTTATGCCCATCAGCCTCCAGATGGGTACTGCACCGTGTATAGAGACCAGTTCCTATGCAGACTTAGGGTCCCATTCTGTCCGGCCTTCTTGGCCGTACTCCGTCATTACCAACTGGGTTCTGCCCAGATCGCCTCTAATGGAGTTAGGGCAATTATTGGATCGGCCATCTTTTTTCGACTGGTGGACACACCGTTCCACGTTGATCTGTTCAGGACCTTCTACCAGATCAAGAAGATAAGGAATCAGAATGGATGGTATTACATTCCTCGCCGTACAGATCACCGAAGGGGTGTTCCCATGCTTTCCACGGGGAAATCCTCCATTCATGAATGGAAGAACCATTTTTTTCTTCATCCGAAATGATGGGCACCGGGATCTAGGCCGGTGGAACTACTTTCCATTCCCTCCTGATGCGTGTCCCACCACTATGGGTGAAGCCCTGCTGAACTTGGTTACCTTAGTCACTTTCCCTAAAGGTGTTGTTATCTCCAAAGTGTTTCTTAAAGGTTCCATTGGTAAGTTAAGCTTCTTAGCTACCTTAGTCAACACAAAAGTATTAGATGCTCATGTATCAAACAACGCCGTAACTGCTAAGGTGTCTAATATTATTGTACCTAGGATGTGAATTCATTTATTTAAATACAAATACAACATGATTTAAATCGTGCTATAAAAGTACTCTAATAAATTAAAATAAACAAAAAGGTACCTGAAATAACATTATCGTCTGGTTCTGCCATCTCAGCATCCACTTCAAAAACTCGAACTGGGCGACTTGGGTCGGCTCTACCATTTCCTTGCCTCTGATTACTTGTAAGGCCCTTTGTCGGACAATTCTTAGCAAAGTGTCCCGTTTCACCACAAAGATAGCATCTGTTTGTATGAACTCGGCACTCACCTAAATGATTCCTATTGCACTTAGGGCAAAGGGGTGCTCCGGTTGGAGGTTTACTCGCTGTAGGGACCGTTGTCTTCTTGAAATTACATTGCGGTGCTCCCGGTTATTGCCTTGACTCGTGCCAAAATTCCTCTTATTCCCAATAACCACGGTGGCCTTCTTCCTGAAGGTCTCAACTTATAATGCTTTATTCAACAACTCAGCCATATTCTTAGCCGTGAAACCTAACATACCAGACTGTATCTGATACGATAACCCTTCCTTGTATAGGGCCATCTTCCTCTCTTCTACCTTCATTAGTGATAGGAGTCAACTTTACGTGACTCCGGTGCATCGTTTGCCCCCGTTTACCACAATTTCAGCACATTTTTGGGTGATTTAGACCATTTTCGGGGTGATATCGTGAGTTTATAACTGATGAGAGAAATATTCACACTTATTATTATGACTTTTTACCCCACTTCTGATATCATTTTGAACATTATTATATCAATTCAAGTCATTAATTTCTAAGTTTTATCAAATGTATAAGTAGTAATTATTATATAAAATATCGTGTTTTTACTAGGTTTTGTACCGGTTTAGTAACGGAGTGTCGTGGTGGAGTTACGCTTGGTATTTTGGTGTTTTATTGCAGGATTATAGGTTGATCAAGATCCCGAGTGCGACACGTTTTGAGCCTAAAGATTTCTTTTGAGGGATAGAAGATTGTGCCATAAACTTACGAGTTCAAAACGGATCAAATTGTTCTACATACTTCTACCGTAACCTGTTTTCAACGGACACTTGAACCAACTTAAAGGCATTTTCTGGGTAAGATTTCTTCATGAAAGTTTTAGATCTTCAAATGAGATTTCCAACTCATTTTGAATCATGTCAATTGGAGGTGTACAACTCGAGTTATGGGCATTATACCAAACAGCTAGATCAATGAGATAAATTGGCCAAATAACCACCGGTTTGATTGCTGGTTCGAACCGGCCTCCTACTCGGTTCGAACCGGCCCAGTTTATGCCAATATATACTCTTCCATTTCACCTTGATCCATTGCCCCTCTCTTCTTCACCTCTTCCTCATTTCTTCCATTTCCCCTCTTCTTCCATCTCCTTTCTTCTCTTTTCTTTTTTTATTTTCTTTTTTTGCAATCGGTTGTCCGAACCCTAGTGCTTATCAGGATTACGGTGCTCATACTCAGCATGTTGACAACTTTGCACATAATCAGCCGTTTGATCAGAATCCATCTTGGCAAGAGGCCTACTACTCACCTCCGATGGATCAAAGTCAATATGATCAGTTTGCTCCCGTGCCACAAGAGAATTTCACTGACAGTCAAATGGAGCTGCTAGAGCGGCGAAGAACGAGCTGCGCAGGAGCGACTGCGAGACATGCAAGAGTTCAAGATAAATCTGCGACTACGCCATCGAAACCTTCAAGACCCAAGGGGCGGTTGATTGAAATGATGGGGCGCCAGCAAAAAGAGCAGGCATGTGCAAAAGAAGGAGTTATGGCTGATAAGGTTGGCACTGAAGAAGTTCAGGTGGAGAATGAGGTTGATGATTCGGGTTACTATGATGAGCTAACAGAACTAGAGAAGTAAGAGCTTGAGTTGGGATCGCCCATTTCTCCATCACCCCCGATTGAAGAGATGAAAATTGATACTTTTGTGGAGTGTGTAGTGGAACCAACCATTGTTATGAGTGAACAAGAAGCTGTTAAGGGTGATTTTCTACGGTTTATAACGTTATATTTTATAATGATTCTCTCCATATTTGTATAATTTACATAGGAATTAAGGGTTTAAATCGAATTATCGAGCGAATGAGTTTTAAAAGTGTCTAAGTGCAAATTAGGGCTAATTATGTGATTTTATTGGATAAATATCTTTAGATATGAGATGTTACATTTTTGCACAATGTTATCATGAATGTAGGTACATCCATGTGTCATGTGAAGAGTTGAAGGAGCTTAGACGATGATCGAATTAAGATTGAGAAGATGGAAGGAAGAAGAATGACTTGGAAGTTGAAGTAAAGAGAAGCTTGGACGGACGTCCAAGCAATTGAACGTGCGTTTGCCATGAGATTAAGTTGGACGGGCGTTTGAAGAGGAGAACGGGCGTCCAGAGGAGGATATTCAATTTAGAGAGTAGAGACTTGCCTTGAACGTGCGTCTGAAGTAGCGTCCAAAGTGGACGGGCGTCTATGGAACTAGACTGGCGTCCAGAGGAAGAAAATCAGATCAGGATGTTCAGATCGTACTACAGGCGGCGCCCCCATACAGCAGACAGCGTCCGCCGCCGCCGCCAAAGACGGCCGACTTTAAAATCTATAAATACAGCCGCGTTTTCTAACCCTAAAACACACATTATTGAGACCTATTGATACACAATCATTAGGAGAAAACCCTAGGCGGCCCCAGCCCCCTTTGGGGCGGCTGGGGTTGCGATTTTTCTTGTTTTTATTTCGTTTTTTTTTTCTGTCTTGTTCGACTCCATGAAGATGGCTTGAAGCTTCGAGCCATGGAGCAGGCTTTTGAGCACTTTTTCCAGCAGCTTTTGATTTCTACTTTGGATGTTTTGTGAGTTTTATATTAAAGTTTGTTTCTTTCATATGTTTATTTGATTATGCAATTTATATCGAGAGATGATTGTTATTGATGTTTACCATATGACGAGAGTCGGTGTAAACACTAGATCACCATAGGAAAGAATAGATCTTTTTAACCTATAAATACGAGAGTTGCTAGGTTAGAATATCTAGATGGTTAGATTTAATAAATCTTACACCTTGGTTTGAGAAGCGTTAATCTTTAAGATCGAAAGATAGAAGATTAATAGGTGAATTATCTATGAGAGTTGGAATTCATACCTTTGATAGGTGAATCACATCTTTAATTAAATCATCATAAGATAATCTAGAGAAGAGATTAAGGGTTGCGGGATGGTGGATGATTGTTTTTTCTATGTTTAATCGCTTTAGTCATTATCATGGTTGTGTTTTTATTGTTTTCCTAGCTATAGTTTTATTTTGTTTTGTTCGCAACGATGTTTTCCTGGCTTTGGACTGACAATCCTCTGTCCAGTTTACCTTTCTGTTTTTATTTTTGTTTAGAGTTAGAATAATTAATATGAACTAGATACCACGATTCCCTGTGATCGACTCCGGTATTAATCGCTATACTACGATCCCTACACTTGGGGAATACCGGATTTATAAATTTTATTACTTGTTTGTTTTGTTAGATAAAATCCGTGACAAGTTTTTGGCGCCGTTGCCGGGGAATCGGTACGGTTGTCTAGTTCATTATTAATTTTTCTTAGGTAGATACCTTGGTTGGTTGTTTTTTTTATAGGTAGTTTTTTTTAATAAAAACTAGGGTTTCTGTCTTCTGTGATTTGATCTAGGGTTGATAATTTCATCTAGGGTTGCTGATATAGGTCGAGTTCCTACCTGCTG
The DNA here is from genome assembly GCA_026214975.1 of Gentiana macrophylla. Classification (NCBI taxonomy): domain Eukaryota; kingdom Viridiplantae; phylum Streptophyta; class Magnoliopsida; order Gentianales; family Gentianaceae; genus Gentiana; species Gentiana macrophylla. Next base: position 11,870,975 of record CM047817.1, read on the forward strand.
TGCTTTAAGGCTAAGTCAGACGGGCGTCCATACAAGTGAACGCCCGTCCGTCCCAAAACGCACCAAGTCTGTTACTTGTTCTGAAGTCCAGACGAGCGTCTGGATCATCCAGACGCCCGTCCAGACTGAACGCCCATCTGTATTTCCCAAACGTCCGTCCAGTCTGTCAGTTTGTAGTGAATAGAATTTGATTTTGATACATGCTTCATTATTTGACTTGGATGTTTCACTGTGAGCCTCTGTGGCCTTTATTTATGCGTAGGTGTCCTGTTCTTTCCCCTTAATGGTTATTTTTCCATCTATTGCGGTCCATGTTGAGTAATTATGTGTGTTTCGAGTCTACTGATGTGGCATGGCTTCTGTGTTTTATAATCCCCCGTGTATCTATTTGCATCCTTTTGGTATGTGGACCATGTCCCATGCATGTTTTTAGTTGTCTTTGGGTATATGGGGTGGGCTTATAAGAAGTTGTCACTAATTTTATTCACGAGATTTAGTAAGGCCGTACTGCTGGTGATGCTAGAACACCTAGCTAGACTTGATTCTAATATGATTTACGCTGTTCCTTTTGTAGTCTATCTAGGGTGTCGGGTTGATTAGGGGCTGTTTTGGTTTATGTGATCTATCTATACTCCAGTGAAAGCTACTGTCGGTTTACCGTTGCTTTTATTATTATTTTTTGATAGATCTTGTTAGGATGCTAGAATTGTTTAGGGGCTGTTTTTTTTTCTTATATGATTCATTGGTGATTTAGTATAGCTACTGTCGGTTTCCGTTGCTATCCTTTCTTGCTAAAGAATTGATGGATCATGTAAGCTTAAGCCATCTCTACTTTCAGTTGTTTGAGTTGATTCATCTATGCTTAAAGTGTAGTTACTGTCGGTTTTCCGTTGCTACTGTTTTTGATGAATCTTATGAATCTTAGGGCACGTTTACATGATTTTACGTGACAAGCTTCTGTGGCTTTGCATAATCTGATTTGTTGGACGCTTCTGTGGCGTTATCGAGTAGACGTGTATATTTGACCTTCCCTCGTGTAGTTGACATCTATGAAAATTAGTGGGCTAGCATTTATTTTCTTTATTTTATTTTTTTATTATTAGTATAGTTGCATATCATTTAGTTGCATTGTATTTTATTTTGTTTTTCTTATTTATTTATTTTCTTTTCTTTTTAGTGCACCTAGCCCTACTACTTTGTAGTGTCCTCTATCATTATTTCTTTATGCACATGTTGGACTATATTTGTATTATAAAAACACGTGGCTTTATATTTGGACGCTAGATGTTCTGTACTTTCCTGTGTGGTGATTTTTCCATCTGAGCCACTATATCATGTGCTTACTTCTTGTCTTCCATTATTATTTTTGCCCCGTGTTCCCCGAGATACTGCCATGTTTTTCAAGTGGTGCAGGTACATTTTTAGCTGTTTTTGTTAAGATAGCATTGGAAGTGAATCTGGAGAGGAATACATATGACATCTCGTGCCTCGGAAACGCGGATCGATTATCTATCCTTCTTCAGCCAATCTTCGTATCATCATCCAATCAGCTAAGTTCTTTATCTTTTCTTTAATTCTGCACAACCTGAGGACATGTTGTGATTTAAGTGTGGGGGAGGGGAATGGTTATGTGTACTTACATGTCATTTGCTTATATTATTATGATTCTATGCTAAATGAGCTAAATATTTCAATTTTTTGTTTTGCTCCGAGTGAGCAATGCATATTTTTGTTCGGTTTTTATAGTCATTGATGCTATATGTCGTATGTTTAGTAAGTTAGTTGTTCACCCGAGATATATTTTTTCACGAGCCATAGTGAATGATGAGCTAAAATATAAAGCTGTACCCATTTGGATTAGGAATTTTTGATTATCTTATAAGTCGTGTGCTTAGTGCTAACGTACATATCATGAGAATTATAATAGTTTGTGTTTAGATCCAAAGTATGTTATACTGTGAATATCTTAAGTTTGAATGTGATAAGTAACGCGTAACTAATGTTGTTGAAAAAGTTGTTTTATAATTAAATTAATTGTGTGTGTCGGAAGCTGGTCGATGATTTGAGTGCGGTAGGGTGTACCACGTATGTCCTATACCACTATGATGACCAAAAGCTCACGACAGTCAGAAAAAGCTGCCTTATGATTTGAGTAAGGTAGGGTATATCACGAATATCCTATTCTGCTATGACTGGCAAGAGCTCATTCTGATGTGTGTTTAAACGAGAAAGATAAATTAAATCAACTTGTATAAGAATTTGGTATGAATGAGTTAAAGGACTTAGTTATCGTCTACCTTATCCCCAGTATAAACTGACAGATATGTTGTAGGGATTATCCTCTGAGTATGTCAGAAAGGTCCTAAATGTCTTCTATCATTCTTTTCGGGATATGTCACGTTGTGTAGGGTGCATGTTATAAGTATCGTCTATCTCTAGTTTCAATGGGGTATTTGCTAGTTGCTTGATAAAATTCAAGTGTGGACTTAGTGGAAATTTACTATGGCTTTGCACACACACCGGGGTGAACATCTGATTTATTGACTATGTGGTATATGTGTTGAAATGTCTATATTTTTCCCGAGTCTTTATTTTGTCTTGTTTTGCTCGGGACGAGCAAAAGATAAGTGTGGGGGAGTTGTTAAGGGTGATTTTCTACGGTTTATAACGTTATATTTTATAATGATTCTCTCCATATTTGTATAATTTACATAGGAATTAAGGGTTTAAATCGAATTATCGAGCGAATGAATTTTAAAAGTGTCTAAGTGCAAATTAGGGCTAATTATGTGATTTTATTGGATAAATATCTTTAGATATGAGATGTTACATTTTTGCACAATGTTATCATGAATGTAGGTACATCCATGTGTCATGTGAAGAGTTGAAGGAGCTTAGACGATGATCGAATTAAGATTGAGAAGATGGAAGGAAGAAGAATGACTTGGAAGTTGAAGTAAAGAGAAGCTTGGACGGACGTCCAAGCAAGTGAACGTGCGTTTGCCATGAGATTAAGTTGGACGGGCGTCTGAAGAGGAGAACGGGCATCCAGAGGAGGAAATTCAATTCAGAGAGCAGAGACTTGCCTTGAACGTGCGTCTGAAGTAGCATCCAAAGTGGACGGGCATCTAAGGAACTGGACTGGCGTCCAGAGGAAGAAAATCAGATCAGGATGTTCAGATCGTACCCTGGACGGGCGTCCATACAAAGCATACGGCCGTCCGCCCACCGCCTCAGCACAGCCGACTTTAAAATCTATAAATACAGCCGCGTTTTCTAACCCTAAAACACACATTATTGAGACCTATTGATACACAATCATTAGGAGAAAACCTACAAGCGCCCTGACCCCACTGGGGCGCATTTGGGGTTGTGATTTTTCTTGTTTTTATTTCGTTTTTTTTTTCTGTCTTGTTCGACTCCATGAAGATGGCTTGAAGCTTCGAACCATGGAGCAGGCTTTTGAGCACTTTTTCCAGCAGCTTTTGATTTCTACTTTGGATGTTTTATGAGTTTTATATTAAAGTTTGTTTCTTTCATATGTTTATTTGATTATGCAATTTATATCGAGAGATGATTGTTATTGATGTTTACCATATGACGAGAGTCGGTGTAAACACTAGATCATCATAGGAAAGAATAGATCTTTTTAACCTATAAATACGAGAGTTGCTAGGTTAGAATATCTGGATGGTTAGATTTAATAAATCTTACACCTTGGTTTGAGAAGCGTTAATCTTTAAGATCGAAAGATAGAAGATTAATAGGCGAATTATCTACGAGAGTAGGAATTCATACCTTTGATTGGTGAATCACATCTTTAATTAAATCATCATAAGATAATCTAGAGAAGAGATTAAGGGTTGCGGGATGGTGGATGATTGTTTGTTCTATGTTTAATCGCTTTAGTCATTATCATGGTTGTGTTTTTATTGTTTTCCTAGCTATAGTTTTATTTTTTTGTTCGCAACGATGTTTTCCTGGCTTTGGACTGACAATCCTCTGTCCAGTTTACCTTTCTGTTTTTGTTTTTTGTTTAGAGTTAGAATAATTAATATGAACTAGATACCACGATTCCCTGTGATCGACTCCGGTATTAATCGCTATACTACGATCCCTACACTTGGGGAATACCGGATTTATAAATTTTATTACTTGTTTGTTTTGTTAGATAAAATCCGTGACAGAAGCCTTCGGTAATGAAATGCTCTGGGATGAAGAGGAGCTGCAGGACTTGGGGACATCAGATGTGCAACTTCTGTCTATTACACAGTCTCCCGATGAACCACAAAATAATGACGTGGAGGGGTGTGTGATAGATTTGAGCGCACTCTTTGATGAGGAGCGAGAGATTGATACGGGATCCCCCATTTCTCTATCACTCCCAAACGGAGATTTCCATAAGGAGTGTATGAGGAAACCTGATGAGATTGATAGGCCATCTTGGGTAAAGCCACCGGGAGAGTTGGGAATATTTGATATGTTGGTCCCGGATTACTACTCTCGTCCACTTTGTGTGGATGAATTTTAGGCGGTCCAGTTTGTGTACCCCCCAGTGGATGAACTTTATGGAATTGCGAAAAAGGGGAAACGACTATGGAGTGGTGATTTTCAGAAGAAGGTGGATCGACAGGCCGATAAAAGAAGATTCTCCGGCTGGGAGGAGGTAGCATCGAGGACCAAAAGAGGTACGTTTCTAGTCAATTCAATTTCGATGGTTCTCACATTGTTTACTTTTCTTAAGCTATTGGTCTTCTTGAGTTTAGATTTTGGTTGATGGTTTTTGGTGTTACTTGTTTGAAATAAAATATTTGAATTGTTGTTTTGAGTCTTTTGTGCTTTGAGTCCGTTTAGAATCACTTGGTCGAGCCAACGACGTAAAACAAAGGCGCTTGGGGGGAGGCAACCCCACCTTAATAAAACTGCGTAGAATCACAAGGAATCTAGGAATAGTTGTTTATGTGCTCTTATATGAATTTATGCCTTGATTATGATATGTATGCACTTGTAATGCTCTCTATGATGCGTGTGCCTCTGTGGCCTTATGTTTAATGCTTAGATGTTCTGTGCTTTACCCGTTTGGGTGATTTTTCCATCTAAAGCTATTATGTGATGTGCTACATATTGCCTATTGAATTTTCTGACGTGGCAGTGTCTTAATACTGTATACCCCCATATCCCTATTCTATGTTTTGGCACGAGGACCATGTCCCGTGCATCCTTTTCGTTGTTTTCTATCTACTTTGATATAGGGATTCGGGTCGTGCTTACACAAGGCTGTTACGGGATTCGATAGCGCCTTTCTGCCGGGTCTATAAGCTAAGTCTTCCTCTCTATCTCATTCACTATACATTGGGGACAATGCAAGTTCGTAAGTGGGGGGAAGAGTCGTGGTTGGTCTAGCAATGGCATTAAGTGTTTATTATGTATCATAAAAATCCCTTAGTTTTTGATCTTTTTCGAGCAGTATTTAGTTGATTAAAATAAACTGTATATGGCATATATTTCATGGATTTGAAGATGTAATGATCGATTTGGATGTATATAACCAATGTGAACCGTAAATGCATTTTAACCCTAAATATATTTGTGTAACATGAATTCCTTGTGCACGTATAATCTCAATCTTTTGTTAACATGCAACTTTTGTATGTTATCATGTAAATACGCTTCCATAGCAACTAGAACTTAGGCTTGATATCCTTTCGAGGCGAAATAGAAAGGTGTTTGGAATAGAAGTTAGGGATGACGGTCATGGCATTTCTTTGACTCAACTATAGCCAAATGGCCTCCCTAAACATATTTTCCACCTGTCCTCATCTCAGCCTTTGTAGAGTGGTGAGACCCCACTCGAAACTAGCCATTTGTGATTAAGCTCATTATTATCCGATCCTTAGCCTCATTTTTGTCTACATTCCCTTGATGTCCCGCAAGTTTAGCAAGTTTCTATATGTTGTATGGTGGCGACATTTGAAGTTGGGCAAGAGTTGGATGACATTATTGGCACAAAGTTGAGATGATATCTTATCAAGTTCGGAGTCCATTGGTGTATATATGTTTCTTCTTCTTAAAAATAAAAAAAAATAAAAAAATCAAATGAGTATCAATAAAGTTCAATAAATGGTGAGTCTTGAAGCAATTTTGAAGGACGAGTGTTTCAAGTCCAAGTAATGTAAGTTTGGGTGATAAATCAATTGAAGTGGTACTTTATCTCTTATGTTTATTGTTGAGGAGACGTCTTTGGCAATTATGCGAGAGAGTTGGAGGTGCCCATTCAAAATCATTGGAATTGAAGGTGTTGATTCTTGCTATCTTGCATGTGTTCTTTTGATATATCATTTTACCCCTTCGATTAGCCAATACCCGAGCCTAACGTTACAAGCTTGCAAGTCCTACCCGATCTAACTTCTTGAATCCGAACGTCTCGATTATTGGAGATTGGTATCATTCTTAAGCCTATGGTTTGCACCTAACAAGTCTTGCATGTATGATTTCATAATTAATTGCGTGATAATAATTTTGAGAGGCCATTCACACACACACTCTGTTATACACTTAGATTGAGATTAACGTGTGGTTATGATTCAAATGGTTGTATCATCTGGTTGTCCCTTATATCTTATATCTTCATGAATTTGTCCCTCATTCATTTTGTTTTATCACTTATGTTGCTCGAGGACGACCAAAAGCTAAGTGGGGGGTTGTGATGAGAGAAAAATTCACACTTATTATTATGACTTTTTACCCCACTTCTGATATCATTTTGAGCATTATTATATCAATTCAAGTCATTAATTTCTAAGTTTTATCAAATGTATAAGTAGTAATTATTATATAAAATATCGTGTTTTTACTAGGTTTTGTACCGGTTTAGTAACCGGAGTGTCGTGTCGGATTTACGCTTGGTATTTTGGTGTTTTATTGCAGGATTATAGGTTGATCAAGATCCCGAGTGACGACACGTTTTGAGCCTAAAATATGTCTTTTGAGGGATAGAAGATTGTGCCATAAGCTTACGAGTTCAAAACGGATCAAATTGTTCTACATACTTCTACCGTAACCTGTTTTCGACGGACATTTGACCCAACTTAAAGGCATTTTATGGGGAATATTTCTTCATGAAAGTTTTAGATCTTCAAATGATCTTTCCAAATCATTTTGAATCATGTCAATTGGAGGTCTACAACTCGAGGTATGGGCATTATACCAAACAGCTAGATCAATGAGATAAATTGGCCAAATAACCGCCGGTTTGATTGCCGGTTCGAACCGGCCTCCGACTCGTTTCGAACCGGCCCAGTTTATGCCTATATATACTCTTACATTTCACCTTGATCCATTGCCCCTCTCTTCTTCACCTCTTCCCCATTTCTTCCATTTCCCCTCTTCTTCCATCTCCTTTCTTCTCTTTTCTTTTTTTTATTTTATTTTGGTGGCTATATATATATATATATATATATATATATATATATATATATATATATATATATATATATATATATATAGTAATTATAATATCGTTGTAATAGTAGGATAATTATCAATAGATTGTTTTTTTTTCGTTTATATATATATATATATATTTACGCATTTATATATATATATATATATATATATATATATATATATATATATATATATATATATATATATATATATATATTATATTTATATATATATGTTATACTATCTTTTATATATATATATATATATATGCTATATAATAAGTATCTATATTTACGCATTATATATATATATATATATATGTTATATTTATATATAAATGTTATACTATCTATTATATATATATATATATATATATATATATATATATATATATATATATATATATATATATATTAATTATAACAATATGTATATATATATATATATATATATATATATATATATATATATATATATATATACATACATATATGCTTCAATTTCTATTCCATTTTTAGCATAATCATGAGTAGCTAAAGTAGTTGTGTAGCCGAATTATGTGAAAACGGGTGAAATCCCAAAAGGGAGATGAAATGGGAGTTGTGTAGCGCTTAATTAAACGTTTGTATAATGAATTCATGTTCTAAAACTTGTTTTGATCGTTTTAATAGCTTTGAATGAGATTGACAACCTTGTTCACCGTTACGAGATGTGGGAAACATGTATTAGAATCACTAAACATAGCTCTGATTGTTAGATTGACAACCTAAGTGACACGATAGGACTATGCCTATGTGAGGTTTTGATCGGTTTTCCGAGCAGCTCTTTATTCTGGTCAACCATGTTAGGCAAGTTAACTTTCTAAAGAGAGGGTTAATAAGCCTGGTATAGGGGGTTAAGCGAGAGTTGTTCAGACCTTAAGACAAGAATAAAGATTTGACACCCGTGAATGTCATATAAACTAAATCGGTTAAAACACACTCCTTTACAAGTCTTTCCTGTGGGGTGAAAATAACCTGTTGGATCATAGTTCGGCTATAGCTTTTAATCACCTAGATAAATCCGTTAAAATAATATTTATTTTCTGCATTAGCTGTAATAATTTTCACTTAATATTGACCTGAACTAAGTTTAGATGTCGACTTTGGTACTTCACTGTTACTCCCTGTGGATTCGACCTTGTGACCACTATACTACCGTTTACCCGATACTCTGTCGGTTAAACTTAGTAGTTAGTTATTTTGCTATCAAGAATTTTGGCGCCGTTTCTGGGGAGTACATGGTGAATATCTTGTAAGTTGACCGAAAGCTTGGGCTTAGGTCGTTTTTACTTCGTTTTCTTGTTGTTTCTTCTTTTACAGTTGAAGAGTCACACTACCTATTGTTGTGGTGGTGGTGACGAGATACCGGGAGTGTGTTGTCATTGTTTCCTAAGATCTTGCAGTTTGAGCCTAAATGGAAGGATTTTTCAATCAATACTACTCACCTGAACAACAATACCCTTACCAACCTTAGGCACCTGAACAATGTTATCGACAACAGTTCGTGCCTCAGCCTCAGTATCAACAGCAGAGTAACCAAGGATCATGGGCTTATCAATGCCCTAGTGCATGCCAAAGTCAAAATTATGGTTATTCAAGTTATGAGCCACAACATTATGAGGGTTGTCCGAACCCTAGTGCTTATCAGGATTACGGTGCTCATACTCAGCATGTTGACAACTTTGCACAGAATCAGCCGTTTGATCAGAATCCATCTTGGCAAGAGGCCTACTACTCACCTCCGATGGATCAAAGTCAGTATGATCAGTTTGCTCCCGTGCCACAAGAGAATCTCACTGACAGTCAAATGGAGCTGCTAGAACGACTGAACCAGAGCCTGCGGGAGCGACTGCGAGACATGCAAGAGTTCAAGATAAGTACTGACTCTGCCATCAGAAACCTTCAAGACCAGGAGGGGCAGTTGATTGAAATGATGGGGCTCCAGCAAAAAGAGCAGGCATGTGCAAAAGAAGGAGTTATGGCTGATAAGGTTGGCACTGAAGAAGTTCAGGTGGAGAATGAGGTTGATGATTCGGGTTACTATAATGAGCTATCGGAACCAGAGAAGCAAGAGCTTGAGTTGGGATCTCCCATTTCTCCATCACCCCCGATTGAAGAGATGAAAATTGATACTTTTGTGGAGTGTATGGTGGAACCAACCATTGTTATGAGTGAACAAGAAGCCTTTGGTAATGAAACGCTCTGGGATGAAGAGGAGCTGCAGGACTTGGGGACATCAGATGTGCAACTTCTGTCTATTACACAGCCTCCCGATGAACCACAAAATAATGACGTGGAGGGGTGTGTGATAGATTTGAGCGCACTATTTGATGAGGAGCGAGAGATTGATACAGGATCCCCCATTTCTCTATCACTCCCAACCGGAGATTTCCATAAGGAGTGTATGAGGAAACCTGATGAGATTGATAGGCCATCTTTGGTAAAGCCACCGGGAGAGTTGGGAATATTTGATATGTTGGTCCCGGATTACTAATCTCGTCCACTCTGTGTGGATGAATTTTATGCGGTCCAGTTTGTGTACCCCCCCGGTGGATGAACTTTATGGAATTGCGAAAAAGGGGAAATGACTATGGAGTGGTGATTTTCAAAAGAAGATGGATCGACAGGCCGATAAAAGAAGATTCTCCGGCTGGGAGGAGGTAGCATCGAGGACCAAAAGAGATACGTATCTAGTCAATTCAATTTTCAAGGTTCTCGCATTGTTTACTTTTCTTAAGCTATTGATCTTCTTGAGTTTAGATTTTGGTTGATGGTTTTTGGTTTTACTTGTTTGAAATAAAATATTTGAATTGTTGTTTTGAGTCTTTTGTGCTTTGAGTCCGTTTAGAATCACTTGGTTGAGCCAACGACGTAAAACAAAGGCGCTTGGGGGGAGGCAACCCCGCCTTAATAAAACTGCGTGGAATCACAAGGAATTTAGGAATAGTTGTTTATGTGCTCTTATATGAATTTATGCCTTGATTATGATATGTATGCTCGTGTAATGCTCTCTATGATGCGTGTGCCTCTGTGGCCTTATGTTTAATGCTTAGATGTTCTGTGCTTTACCCGTGTAGGTGATTTTTCCATCTAAAGCTATTATGTGATGTGCTATATATTGCCTATTGAATTTTCTAACGTGGCAGTGTCTTAATACTGTATACCCCCATATCCCTATTCTATGTTTTGGCACGAGGACCATGTCCCGTGCATCCTTTTCATTGTTTTCTATCTACTTTGATATAGGGATTCGGGTCGTGCTTACACGAGGCTGTTATGGGATTCGATAGCGCATTTCTGCTGGGTCTATAAGCTAATTCTTCCTCTCTATCTCATTCACTATGCATTGGGGACAATGCAAGTTCGTAAGTAGGGGGTAGAGTTGTGGTTGGTCTAGCAATGGCATTAAGTGTTTATTCTGTATCATAAAAATCCCTTAGTTTTTGATCTTTTTCGAGCAGTATTTAGTTGATTAAAATAAACTGTATAAGGCATATATTTCATGGATTTGAAGATGTAATGATCGATTTGGATGTATATAACCAATGTGAACCGTAAATGCATTTTAACCCTAAATCTATTTGTGTAACATGAATTCCTTGTGCACGTATAATCTCAATCTTTTGTTAACATTCAACTTTTGTATGATATCATGTAAGCACGCTTCCATAGCAACTAGAACTTAGGCTTGATATCCTTTCGAGGCGAAATAGAAAGGTGTTTTGAATCGAAGTTAGGGATGACGGTCATGGCATTTCTTTGACTCAACTATAGCCAAATGGCCTCCCTAAACATATTTTCCACCTGTCCCCATCTCAGCCTTTGTAGAGTGGTGATACCCCACTCGAAACTAGCCATTTGTGATTAAGCTCATTATTATCCGATCCTTAGCCTCATTTTGGTCTACATTCCCTTGATGTCCCGTAAGTTTAGCAAGTTTCTATATGTTGTATGGTGGTGACATTTGAAGTTGGGCAAGAGTTGGATGACATTATTGGCACAAAGTTGAGATGATATCTTATCAAGTTCGGAGTCCATTGGTGTATATATGTTTCTTCTTCTTTAAAAAAAAAATCAAATGAGTATCAATAAAGTTCAATAAATGGTGAGTCTTGAAGCAATTTTGAAGGATGAGTGTTTCAAGTCCAAGTAATGTAAGTTTGGGTGATAAATCAATTGGAGTGGTACTTTATCTCTTATGTTTATTGTTGAGGAGACGTCTTTGGCAATTATGCGAGAGAGTTGGAGGTGCCCATTCAAAATCATTGGAATTGAAGGTGTTGATTCTTGCTATCTTGCATGTGTTCTTTTGATATATCCTTTTACCCCTTCAATTAGCCAATACCCGAGCCTAACGTTACAAGCTAGCAAGTCCTACCCGATCTAACTTCTTGACTCCGAACGTCTCGATTAGTGGAGATTGGTTTCATTCTTAAGCCTATGGTTTGTGATGAGCGAAAAATTCACCCACTAAAAAATACATTTATAAAGACTCGCAAAACCGTGGGTAAACTAACTCTCTAACTGGCAGAGTACCAGGTCGATTGTTAGGATAGCTACAGGAGTACGAGGTCGTCCCAAGAGAAATGTGGTTGTGAGTACCAAAGCAAACGTAAAACTTAGTCTAGGCGGTCAAAGTTTAGGTGGAGTGTTATACTAAAAATAGAAAAGAAAGAAAATTAAACTACTTGGTTTTAAAAGACATAGCCGAACCATGATCAAAATAGTTAATTTCAACCCCACGGATAGACAAAACTGGAAGTGTGCAAATGAACTCTCACACTCAATCTCACGGGTGCGTGCTCCTAATTCTGATGCTAAAATCTGAACAACTCTCCTTCAACATCCTATGTGAGGTTAACTAATTCTCCCTTTAGAAAACCGATTAATCTAACATGATTAAGTGCTGTGAGACGCTCTGTTTCCACAGAAAAACCTCGTTAAGGAAACAAGTCCGAAATTACTCGGTCGACGTTACTACCCCGATACTCATCAACGTACTACACCGAACATCTTAACGAGAATGTGTCAAAGCGATAGAAACCGAAGCTTTACCTAATCCATGGTCTTCCCGAAATACTCCGTGAAACAACTTGTCATCGTTGGCTCAAGAACCACCCGGCACTTCATAGTTCAACCCCGGGGTCTAACACTAAACTACACTAATCTAAACTACCACATTCGAATTATTATGTTGATAATAATACATCGATGAGCGCGGGCCTGAATTCACGACCTAAAACACGGTATGTTTTACCTCCCGATTTTAGAACCCTTTTTCCCACACCACTCTATCTGAACAACTCTTCAAGAGTGATGTGTGTGATATTTGACCTAGGTTGTCAATCTAGCCCAAATCTGTTATAACAAGTTCTAAGACGTGAAATATGTGAGATATAACAATAAAAAGCACTACACACTCCCTATTTCATTTTCCAAGGGTTGATTTCACCAAATTTTACATGATTCGACTATGTGACTTACTTTAGCTATTCATAACAACGAAATAAAAATATATATATCTAAATACATACATATATATATAAATACTAGTATATAGATATATATGCGTATATATAGATATATATAAATATATATATAAAAAGAAACAAAACGAAAGAAAACAAAACAGAAATAAAATAACTACAAGCTATATAGATATACGTATAGATATATATATAGATATATATAGATATAGATATATATATATAGTATATATATATATATATATATATATATATATATATATATATATATATATATATATATATATATATATATATATCTATACTAATTGCATAAAAGTAAAAGAAAGCAATAAAAGCGGAAATGAAATTATATTAAAATGATAACTAGTCGGGTTATTCCAATCGACATTATAACGACATATATATATCTAATTTAGGCCCCAAAACATAATTAAAAAAGAAAGAAAAAGAAGAAGAGGGATGGGGAAGAAGGGGGCAAGGAAGAAGGAATGGAAATGGGGAGTATATATAGGGAGAGATATATATATATATATATATATATATATATATATATATATATATATATATATATATATATATATATATATATATATATATATAAGAGCACATGCGTAGGATATCATTTAGAAGCATGTGGGATGTAATGATGAATCCTCACATGTCCTCACATGCCCTCACATGGGAGAATATAATCAAGTTGGGAGAATATCTCCACTTTTCCCGGCGTTTCTATAGCGGCGCTTATCGATAAAATAGTCATAACTTGAGTTGTAGACCTCCAATTAACGTGATTCAAAATGCGTTGGAAAGCTCATTTGAATATCTACAACTTTTATGAAAAACGCTTCCCCAGAAAATGCCTCTAAGTTAGGTCAAATGTCTGTCGAAGATATTTTACGGTAGAAGCATTCAGGACAATTGATCCGTTTGAACTTGTTAGCTTATGGCACATTCTTCCATCCATCAAAATACATCTTCTTAGGCTCAAAACTTGTCGTTACGTGGAATCTTGGTCAATGTATAATCCTGCAATGAACCACCAAAACACCAAACGTAAATCCGACACGACACTCCGGTTACTAAACCGGTACAAAAACTAATAAAAACATATAAAAACACGATGTTTTATAAAATATTCATGACTTATAAATATGTATGTTTTGTGAGGTGCATGTTATAATCGTTTTTATATTTCTAATTTAAATGGGAAGAGCTTCAGCTTCTACCCATTTTGAAACATAATCTACCATTACTAGAATAAATCTTTTTCCAAAAGATATAGGGAATTGTCCCATGAAATCTATACCCCAAACATCAAATAACTCACATTCTAAAATATGTTGCATAGGCATTTCATGTTTTTAGATACATTTCCCCATTTTTGACAAGACTCACAAGATTTAACGTACTTATACGCATCTTTATATAGTGTAGGCCAATAAAAACCACATTGCAAAACTTTAAAAGCAATTTTCCAACCTCCATGATGACCTCCTGCCTCACGATCATGACAAAACGATAAAATACTTAAAATTTCATTATCAGGCACACATTTTCTGATTATCCCATCCGAACACTTACGGAAAAGGTCTGGTTCTTCCCAGTAATAAAATTTTAAGTCGTAAAAGAACTTCTTTTCATTTGCCAGAGTCAATGAGACGGAATATAATCACAAAGTTAAGTAATTAATGATATCTCCAAACCAGGGTGACATTTCCTTAGAAGGAATTCTATTCTTTAATAACTGCATGGTTGAAGGAGTATCTATTTTAAATAGTTGTTCATCAGGAAATGAATCTTTAATTTCAATTCCTATTTCTTCATCATTTTCCATTCTACTTAGATGATCTGCTACTACATTCTCACTTCCTTTTTATCTTTAATTTCAATATCAAATTCTTGAAGTAAGAGAATCCATCTAAGAAGACGTGGTTTCGCATCCTTCTTACTCATTAAATACTTGAAATTTGAATGGTCTCGTATAAATTATTACCTTAGATCCAACAATATATGATCTAAACTTATCTAAGGCAAAAATTACACAATAACAGTTCTTTTTCAGTAGTTGCATAATTGTCGAGAAATTGCGTTTAATGTGTGAGAAGCATAGTAGATAGCTTTGAGAATTTTGTTATATCTTTGACCTAAAACAGCTCCTACAGCTAAATCACTCGCATCACACATAATCTCAAACGGCAAACTCCAATCTGGTGCTACTAGTAATTCGTGCGAGAGTCAACCTCGCTTTTAAGGTCTGAAAGGCTTCCATACATTTACTATCAAAGTTGAAAGGTACTTCCTTTTCAAGTAAATGACTTAGAGGCTTAGCTATTTTCGAGAAATCAGCAATGAACCTTCTATAAAATCCTTCATGTCCGAGAAATCCTCTTAGGGTTCTTAAATTAACTGGTGGAGGTAATTTTTCAATTACGTCGACTTTAGCTTTATCAACTTCGATACCTTCTTCAGAGATTCGTGACCTAAAACAATTCCTTACGATACCATTAGATGACATTTTCCCGATTTAGTACTAAATTGGTATCTTCATGACGTTGTAACACTCTTTCTAAGTGCGACAAACATTTACCAAAAGAATCTCCGTAAACACTAAAGTCGTCCATAAAAATTTCTAAGAATTTCTCAACCATATCAGAAAATATAGACATCATACATCTTTGACACGTAGCAGGAGCATTACATAAACCAAACGGCATTCTTTTATAAGCAAACGTTCCATAAGGACAAGTGAAAGTAGTTTTTTCTCTATCTCCTGCTGCAATGAATATCTGTAAATATCCTGAATAACCATCTAAGAAACAGTAATACTTATGTCCACTTAAACGTTCCAACATCTGAACTATGAATGGAAGTGGATGATGATCTTTCTTAGTATGATCATTTAGTTTTCTATAATCAATGCACATTCGATATCCTGTAATCTCTCTTGTTGGAATCCATTCATTCCTTTCATTCTCTTTCACTGTGAAACCTCCTTTCTTTGGTACAACTTGAGTTGGACTTACCCATTCACTATCTGATATGGGAAATATTATCCCCATTTCTAATAGTTTAATGACCTCTTTCTTAACAATTAACTGTAAATTCGGGTTGAGCGGCGTTGCGGTTGAATACAAGGTTTAGCATCTTCTTTCAGAATTATCTTATGAACACAATCTCAGGGCTAATACCTCGAATATCGGCAACTGTCCATCCAAAAGCTTTCTTATGCTTTCTTAACATTCTAAGTAATTGATCTTCTTGTTGCTCAGTTAAAGTTGATGAAATAATAACCGGTAATAGATTATCAGTTTCAAGAAAAGCATATTTCAGATTTAAAGGTAACGGTTTCAATTCCATATTCTTCGGCGGATCTTCTATTGACGATTTAAGAACTGGTCCTTCTAGTTCTAATTCCAAATACTTATGCCATGATGGTTTAAAAGTAAAACTTCCTTTTTCTAGAGAAAGAATTATCTCTTTCATTTCGGTGTCTTTCTCATCTTCTTTATAGATAGACAGAGTTAAGCATTCTTCTAATCTGTCTTCAAAAGTTGGTAACTGATTATCATAGACAGAATGAATATCTTATATAAAAGAACATGATTCTGGTGATTTGTATGGAAAGCAACTTCATCTTCATTGACTCTCAGAATTAACTCTCCTTTCTGGACATCGATTAAAGTTCTTCCTGTAGCTAGAAATGGACGACCTAGAATAAGAGGTGCTGAATAACCTTCTTCCATTTCCATAACTACAAAGTCTACTGGAAAATAGAACTTGTCTACTTTAACCAATACGCCCTCAATAATTCCTTTAGGATTTTTAATCAATCTATCTGCCATCTGCAGAGTCATTTCAGTTTTTGTAAGCTTTCCTATGCCTAGCTTTTTATAATCCTCATAAGACATGAGGTTTATACTAGCTCCTAGATCACATAAGACCTTCTTAAACAGAAATCCTCCAATTTCACATGGAATGGTAAAACTTCCAGGATCTTTCAGTTTAGGTGGTAACTTCACTGCGCTGAGTGCGTAACATTCTTCATTTAGGCATATATTCTCATATTCCTCTAATTTTTTCTTGTTTGATAGAATATCTTTCAGAAACTTTCCATAAGCAGGCATACTAATTAGAGCTTCGATAACAGGGATATTAACATGAATATGACGAAAGGTATCAAGGAAACGAGCATACTTCTGATCAGTTTTAATCTTTTTAATTTGATCTTTAGGTGGGTAAGGTAAAGATTCTAAATCTATAACCTTTGGCTCCTTAGTCAATTTCTCTTTTCCTTTTTCCTTAAACCTTTGAGTATGATCTTGAGTTTTTTCTTTTAAAACATTCCCTGAATCAATCTCTACTTCAGATTTCTTCAGTTCTTCTTGTTTTTCATCCTTTTTTTCATTATCCTTTATTCTAACATGTTCCTTGAATAAATTCCTTAAATCTTTATCCATAGGGTCTTTCAAAATCCTAGGGATTTTTACCCATTTTTCACCTTCATTTTCAGGTTCCGAACTTTTATTACCTTTTAAGAAATTTTCTATAATTTCTTCTTCCTCATCAGTAAATTCAAATTCATCTTTAGTTTGATCATTCTTACCATCTAAGTCATCTTCTACTTCATTATTCCCAAAGTTTTCAACTCCATTGCTTCCACTGAGCTTCCTACTTCTCGTAACTACAACATTTACCTCTCTTGGGTTTCTTTCAGTGTTACTTGGTAATCCTCCTGGGGGTCTACTGTTATTACGTTCACCTTCCCTACTCAAATGATCTTTCATATTCCTTAATGAAGCTTCTATCGTTCTCATTCTGGTATCATATCCACTCATAGATGTTTTCATTGAACTCATATCTTTAGTGACTGTACCAATAGAAGTCATCATTGTTTCCATATTCTTAGCTTGAGTAGATACTACACCCATCATATTTTCCATTAGTTTTTCCCATTTTTCAACTCCTTCGCAGTTGAGTTGAACTCGAGTTCTTGGTATACTTTGAGTGGTATGTTGAGGATAGGATCTAGGTAATGATTGTAAATTTCGATTAGATGTGTTTTCTTGATAAACTTGATTATTATTCATATTCCTATATGGGCTGGATATGGCGGTTGTCCTTGCTTACTAGGGTTTTGGACCATCGATAAGTAGGGTGATCTCTTCTAATAGCATTAAACGAGTTTGAGTATGCATTGTTCAAATTCTATCTTTCTTTGAAGAAAACTCACCTCCTCTCTTGAATATCCTGTTGGTTCTTCAATCCCTAATGGCATGTTATCTGATTTGAGTATTCGGTTGGTGTACTATTTTTACGAGCTTTGGTTTTGTTAGATTGTAGGCCATCAAATTTCCTACTCAAATTTTCTAAATGTGCTAGAACTTCCGTATTAGATGTACATTCTCCTGCAAAAGCTACTTTTTTGGTGCTAGAACCGGTTTCCCACATTCTGTTATTTTTGGAAATTTTTTCTATAGCATCGTAAACTATTTGAGCTTCACTCATCATTAAAGAACCACCACATGCATGATCTACATCAGCACGTGAATCTTTCCTTAATTTACGACATAAAAGTTGAATCTACATATCTAAGGAATAACCATGGTCGGGACAAGCTCTTAACAATTTTTTAAACCTTTCCCAGGCATTCCCGAGCGTTTCTTCAGATCCTTGTCTAAAGTTAGCAACCTCGACTTTTAATTCCAAATTTCGTCCATGAGTGAAATATTGTTTCAGAAATTCAGTTTGAATCTCCTCCCAACTAGTAAGTGAATGATGTGGAAGAGACATAAACCAATCTCGGGCTCGTCCTTTTAAAGAAAAAGGAAACATAGTCATCCTCGTTAATTCCTTATGAGCACCTTGACTTTTGGCTGTATTGCACAGTTCTTCAAAAAGATAGAGATGATGATGTGGATCTTCATCATCCTCTCCTAAGAATTGGGCTCTTGCGTCAATTAAACCAAAAAGATGAGATTTAATTTCGAAATTATTCACTCCTTCATTGGGTAAAAGAATGGGATTATTAGTCTGGTTTCTTCTTATGGTTTGATCACAGATAGGTCTCGGGTTTGGTGGGTTATTACGATTATTTTGGTTCCGATTCTGATTATTTCTATTATTATTATTATTATTATTATTATTATTATTATTATTATTATTATTATTAGGGTTAATAGGGTTCGTCCATGCCCTAGAGCATGTTCCGACCATTGTTCGGTGTTTCATCACCGATTTGACCATGATCTCGTATTTTGTTTGAAGATGATTCGTCGGATTTCCCGACTAGTATGACCGCGTTTACTCTCTACTCTTAACTGCCTTTCGTAAGTGTTTATGTCAGGCTTATAAGGAGTGAGTGGGGCCTTACCACTTCTGGTCATCAACTAACGAAAATACGAAATTGATAGTAGTAAAAATTGGTAACTTACCTATAAGGTAAGTACCGACGAAAATTAAAATAGAAATGGGATAAGAAAAGTGTTGACTTATTCTCGAGAATTTTGAGCTAATACAAGTAGTAACCATAGACACAAAAGAAAGAAATTAGCGACGCTCCCCGGCAACGGCGCCAGAAAGCTGACGTGGCCTTTTCTAGTGCTAATACCAGTCCTTAACCGACAGTGTATCGGGTCAAACTGTAGTGCTAGTATGGTGAGTCAGAGTGTCGAATCCTCAGGGAACTTGGTAATTCTTCTAAGTGTGGTTAAACACCAAAGAGTTGTTATTAACTAGATCTAAACCACAATTTTATAACACAGATCACTACTATTCTACTTAACATAAAATAAATGCGTAATTTAAAAGTTATTCTAATATAATATATATAGATATATAAATATATATAGATGTACATAGATTGTAAAATATATATATAGATATAAATATATAGATACCAATATATTTTATAGAACTAGCCAAAGTTTATATAATTGATTTATACGATCTTTTCAGTAGACGGAATGTGCTCGATCTTTCCTTTTTATTTTAGGTCCAATTGAATAAATGAAACGGTGCACTCCTGAGGTTAACAATTCCTCCTCACACGAGCGTATGAAATTGTCATATGTCATTGTCATCAGTTCAATCTCCACAACTGCCCCATGCTAATCTTAGTTAGTCTGAACAGGTACCGAGTACAAATCTACCCCGGATAAAAGAGGTTATTCCATTTGTCAGATGGCCGATGTTATTCAAAAGGCTCCGGTTGTTAGGCGGATCAATTTATCTTTCCGGTTTTAGTTTCAATTGAACTGTTGATTTCAACATTATTACGATCTCGAGCACAATTTTAATAAGATCTATCTTTCCCAAGACAAATCTGCCCCCGGGTAGGAAATAGGATTCTGTAGTCACGCCAAGACGGCCAATTTTACCTCCGGTTTTTCTATCTTTTATCTCATATCCTAACTTCTCGATCGGTTCATCGTTAGGTTATATGGTGCGATTCATCTTGGTTAATTACGTCAATCCGAATATTATCAATACGTTATGAATAGAAAAAGATTCAATTAACTCAATTTTAGTCAATTTTACTTAGATAAACATTCCTTTACCGAAAAGATCGAAATAAAACGATTACATAACTTTGGCTAGTTATTAGATTTAGCCTAAAAACATTATAACAACGAAAAAGATAAAAACGAACATAACAAACATAAATACTTAAGAAGTTTTACCCGATTACAACTGTTGAATCAGAAGCTGTATTTTTCCGGATATTACAACGACTTCAACAACACTGATCTATAACTTCCATGAAGGACTCTTCTTCAGAAAATGCCTTTTTGATGGGCCATTTGTTCGTCGAAAATATAATTCGATAATGGTGTCACGAACCATTGATCCACTTGAACTTTAAATCTCGTGGCACGTCCTTACTTCCTTCAGAAGATACGATTTTTCTTCAAAAAGTGTCGTCACTCGGGGTCTTGGTTTACATAATATCTGCAAATAAAATACCAAAAATACCCACGTAAATATGACACGACACTCCGGTTATTATCCCGGTACAAAATTTATAACTTTTTATTACTTTTACTAGATTTTTATAGTATTTAGATTTATTCATAACTATTAATATATTATAAGATTATCGTTATAATTTCTTATATTTTATATAAAAAGAGTCGATAACGTATATAAAACCTCGTAATTTTTATCATATAAATGTTATACATCAGTCATGCGTTTTATTGTTTTCTAGACGGATTCAGTGGTTATTACCAAATCCATATTGATGTTAATGATCAAGATAAGACCACTTTTACGTGTCCTTATGGCACCTTTGCATTTCGAAGAATGCCGTTCGGGCTGTGTAACGCACCCGCGACATTTCAGCGATGCATGGTTGCCATTTTTGCTGATATGATAGATCAATGCATGGCTGTGTTTATGGATGGTTTTACTATTTTTGGGGATATTTTTTATGCATGCTTACTTTATATAGATAGGGTGCTTGCTAGGTGTGAGGAGACCGATCTGATCTTGAACTGGGAGAAGTGTCACTTTATGGTGACTGAGGGGATTGTACTAGGTCATAAGGTATCAGCTAAGGGGATAGAGGTTGATAGGGCTAAGGTAGACGCTATTTCTAGGTTGCCTATGCCTTCTAATTTGAAGACGTTAAGGTCTTTTCTGGGACATGCGGGGTTCTATCGTAGATTTATTCCTAAGTTTGCCCAAAAGGCTACACCCCTTACCTCTAGGTTGAAGAAGGGAGTGAACGTGACTTTTGATGAGGAGTGCGTAGAGGCTTTCCATGACATTAGGAAGCTGTTGACTGAGGCTCATATTCTGATAGCTCCGAACTGGGAGCAAGGTTTTGAAATTATGTGTGATGCGAGCGATCTAGCTGTGGGAGCTGTGTTAGGGCAAAAGGTCGATAAGCTATTTCGACCCATCTACTATGCCAGTCATACCCTTAACCCGGCCCAACAAAAGTACGCCACAACCGAGAAAGAGTTGTTGGCAGTGGTCTTCACTTTTGATAAGTTTAGATCCTATCTGGTGGGGTCTAAGGTGATCGTGCATACGGATCACTCCGCTTTGCAATACCTGTTTGCAAAGAAGGATGCCAAACCACGCTTGTTGAGGTGGATTCTGCTCCTTCAGGAGTTCGACATGGTGATTAGAAACCGTAAGGGTTGTGAGAATGTCGTAGCCGATCATCTCAGTCGTATAGAGCCGGTTAAGGAAAAGGAATCTGAGAGGGTGGAGATAAATGACTCGTTTCCGGATGAGCAACTGTTCGTGGTGGACACTATGTTGCCGGAAAAGCGAGGGAATTTTCTGCATAAAGGAAAAGAGGGTGCACCGTGGTTTGCCCCGATTGTAAACTACCTTGAGAGTGGGTTTATAGATCCGGAGTTGGATGAAAATCAGAGGAAGAAGCTCATTAGTGAGGCTAAGTACTTTGTCTGGGAGGATCCTTATTTGTTCCGGTTGTGTGCTGACGGTATTCTGAGGAGGTGTATAACCGAGGGTGAGCGGCCGAGCGTGTTATCTTTTTGCCATGATAAAGAGGCCGGGGGCCATTTCTCGGGGCAGAGAACTGCGTTGAAAGTGTTACAAAGTGGGTTGTATTGGCCCACGATCTTTAAGGATGCTTATGCTTATGTAAAAACTTGTGACGCGTGTCAACGTTCGGGCCGAATCTCAAGAAGGAACGAAATGCCTCAAAAGCCTATTATTGTGTGTGAAGTTTTCGATGTTTGGGGCATCGATTTCATGGGACCTTATCCTCCTTCTTTTGGGAACAAGTTCATTCTAGTAGCTTGTGATTATGTCTCAAAGTGGGTGGAGGCGATCGCCTCCCCCACTAATGACAGACATGTAGTCATCAAGTTTCTGAAAAAGTTCATTCTGACACGGTTTGGTGTACCGAGGGCGATAATTTTTGATAATGGCACTCATTTCGCCAATAGAGATCTGGATAAGCTGCTTCTGAAGTATGGGGTAACTCATAAGTTAGGAACAACCTACCACCCTCAGACGAGTGGCCAGGTGGAGGTTTCCAACCGTGGTATTAAGAGAATTCTGGAAAGAACTGTTGATAAGAATAGTAAGAGTTGGTCCACGAAATTAGATGATGCGCTGTGGGCTCACAGAACAGCGTTTAAGACTCCGATTGGTATGTCGCCATACATGATCGTGTTTGGGAAAACTTGTCATTTACCAGTGGAGGTTGAGCATAGAGCGCATTGGGCCATTAAGGAGTTGAATATGGACGAGACTCTTAGTGGGGAAAAGAAGATGGCTCAGCTAGTTGAGTTGGAGGAGTTTCGCTTGCGAGCTTATGATTGCTCGGCTAGATATAAGGAGAGAACTAAGCTCCTCCACGATCAACTGATCAAACCGAAGTTGTTTAAGGTGGGAGATGAGGTTTTACTGTATGATACGCGATTACATCTCTTCCCGGGGAAGCTGAAGTCCCGATGGTCGGGACCTTACACAGTTGTGAAGATGTTCGACTCGGGAGCGGTAGAGATAAACCATCCAAAGTACGGGACCTCAATTACCAATGGTCTTCGTCTGAAGAGATATAAGAAGTTGCCGTTTGATGAGGCTCTTGAGGTCGTGACTTTGGAAGACCCGAAGTTGGAGGAAGTAAGTTGTTTAGTCCCGTCATGGACTCCAATGCATGACGTCCCACTCTTTTAATCCACCATCCGTCATCTCTCTATTCCTCGTTTTCCTCGCCCGTGCCGGTAGTATAATTTGAAAAAACCGGCAAACTTTAAGTCATTATGTCGAGCCAACGACATTAAACAAAGGCGCTCGGTGGGAGGCAACCCACCATCTTCTGTATTTTGTGTGTTCCTGAGCCCCTCGTGAGGTGTTTTTGGGTGTGTTCGGATGGACACGAGGGAGTTTTCCTATCTCAAACTTCATTTTTCATTGAACCTGCCTCCATCCGTACGGATGTTTTCTGTCATCCGGACGGACATATCCCAGTATCAAGTTTTTCACTTCAGCTCTTCATCCGTACGGATATATCTTTATCCGTACGGACGACTCTCCGTCCAGAAAGTTATGGATTTTCATTTAATCATCCGTACGGATATAGTTTTATCCGTCCGGATAGTTCATCCTCTCAAATTATCCGTACGGATATAATTTTATCCGTCCGGATATCCAGTTTTCTATAAATACCTCCGCCCCCAACCTCCATTCACATCTTTTTCTCCAAACAACCACCCCCGACTTTTTCCGCCCTCAAACACCAAAAACCTTCAATTCTTCACCGTTTTCGAAAATTCTTGGTGCTATAAACACCTATCCACCTCCTCTTTTCGATTCCTCAAGCAAAATCCACCAACAAACAACGATCGAGGGGAATCAAGCTTTTCTTCGGCCGATTTTCGTAGGTGAAAAATTCAATCTTTGGCTTCTCCGTTGATCGTCTGGGGATTCCGTCAACTCCGTTGCACTCCTATCGTCCAGATTGGTAAGTCTAGACGACCTTTCTCAGTTTAATTTCAGTTTTTCTCGGGGTCGGTTTTTGAATCGAGCCCCAAACGAACCTTTAACTGATTAGGTTGTCTCTGCTTGTTTTTCTTTCTTTGTTGTTGTTTGTGATGGGGTGTGATGGTTTGGGGACGTCTGCATGGCTGGTTTGATCATTGTGTGATGATTTCTGGTGGGATATCGGTGTTACGGTGGATTGACGGGGTGGTTGATTTTGTTTTGATTTCTGGGGGTGTTTGTGATCAGTGATCGTAATGAGTCCTAAGAAGAGAGCCGCAGAGGGGGTTTCTAAGTCTGTAAAAGGAAAAGGGAAGGGCAAGGCTATTGCCATGAGTAAGAAGAAACCTAGGCTCGATGAGGTTCCGGTGGAAATTTTGAACAAGCCGTTGACAATCGGGGGTGATAGAACTGATAGGCCAGTGAGGGAAGTTAGGAAAAAGCCGGTCTATGGTCAGCTTGCAGATGAGACGGATACGGATACGGATACAGAGGAGGATGAGGAACCGTTAGTCGACCCTCGGAAGGCAAAGAAAGCGAGCATCGAGGCGGCCCGGGAGGGCAAGGGGGACCTCGAGAGAGGTTAAGATTTCTGAGGTGAGAGCATAAGCTGAGGAGACATCAGGGGTGTTTTACCCTTCAAAGATAGATTTGTCAACGAGCATGCCGAGAAAGCATTTTTATCAAGATTCAAAGGTCGGGAAATTCTAGAAAGGGCTGTGGATATGGAAAAAGTTGAGAAAAGTTTCCTAGACAATCTGAAGAAGAGAAAGTGGGGTGAGTTCATTAAGGTGCCGGATTTCAAGGCAAGGAAGCCTAATTTGACTTTGGCACGGGAATTTTTGGCCAATTTGAGCGAGGCGGATCTATCTTCGGGGTGGTGAATGTCCGGGGAATTGATGTACCTTTCACACCAGAGGCCATTACGGACTATTACAAGTTACCGGCCGCCTCTTCTGATTATTTGGATGCGATAAAGGAAAGGCAGGATAAGGGGGAGGACCCATTTGAGGAGCTGCGCCTAGCCATTGATCCCGACATCCCGTGGACGATGAAGAAGACCGGGGTGGCTAGTGTGAGAGACATGTTGAAGACCACTCGTTTCTCCCGGGATTGGAAAGTGAAAGCCCATTTTGTTCAGAACCGCCTTCTACCCAAGGACAATTTCCACAAGTTCATCATGCTTGATTTGGCTATGCTCTACGCTCTTCACTTTGACATCCCGATAGATATGGGGAGGGTGTTGTATAACGAGATTACGAGGAACCGGAAAGATCAGAGAGCCAAACTTGTTTGTATCCATCTCCTTAATGGGTTGTGTTTGAAGGCAGGGGTGAAAAAGTATGATTTGGATGAGCGGTATACGAAGAAGCCGATTTTATTGAGTCCGCTGTCCGAGACGGTTCCGGGTGGACCACCTGTCGAGGGGGATGTTGAGCACGAGACTGAGGGTGATCAAGAGCAGGGTGATCAGGGTCCTGAGAAAGAGCGATTCTTTGGCGAGCAAATGCCGATTTTATCCGCACAGTTCCCTTACCGACACGCACCCGGTATTTGATGATGGATGGGCTGCGGAATATGCTAGACAGGCAGCGGATTCAACTGAACACATTAGCCGAAGGGTTGCAGATAATCGGAAAGGACATCCCGGACATGCCCGAGCTTAAGGTAGATGACGAGGCTTACCGGTTCACGTCTTTCATCGAGGAAGCCATCGAGTTATGCATAGAGGAGGATGTAGCCGAGGACTTTTAGAAGCCGCGCGAGCGCTTACGGAGATGGTCTTTGGTACCTCTCAGTGCGCCTCCCACTGCTGCTATTGCTACTACTGCTGCTTCTGAGCCCACACCACCTCCCCCGAGGACCAGACTGGAGTTTAGAGTCGATGATGTTCCTTTAGATTCGGTCCTTAGTTTTCTGTTAGATCCGGGTGTTGGTGTCTCAGTTTTCCGTCTAGACTTGGCTAGGAATTTTGTTTTGTGAACACTCTTGTGCTACGTTTATTTCCTTGGTTTGTAAGCCATAAGGCACCACTACGTTTGCCTTCTTGACTTGTTTTCTGGATTCTTTTTGTATGGATGATGGTTCTGGATGTTTTATATATCATGTTTGATGCTTCGCCCACATAGTACTATCATTCGAGTTTTCTGACGTAACGAGGTCGAATATTTTGATTATCCCCAGATTTCCCCCTTATTACTTGCTATGGCACGAGGACCATGTCCCGTGCATGTATGTCTTGGATATGTTTTTCTTTATACAGGGATTCGGGATGCTTTACCTCACGACCGTTACGGGACTTGAACACGCTGTTTTGCCGGGCTACTAAGCTAAGTCTCTTTTCCTTTTCGTTCACACACCGAGGACGGTGTTTCACTAAAGTGGGGGGTGGGACGACTTAGCTTATTCGCATGTTTTCATAGTTTACAATGCCGTTATGTGATGAACTTAGTTTTTACTCGGTTTCGAGTTGATTTCTAGGCACTTTCAAATCTTCTCAGGGTTTTAACACCGCGATATATGCATGTTTTTCACGGTTGAGTTAGTAAATGGTTGTTAGCCTTAAGAATGTCTTACAGCGAGTCCACCTTTTCACGATACGGAACACATTTAATATACATTTGACGACGTTTGTACTTAGTACGATTGCTTTACACACCTGTACCCCTAGTTTTGAGGCGAAATAGAAAGGTTTCACTTTGGTAGGTTCGGGATGACGGGAAAGGCGTTTCTTTGAAGCGACCAGAGCCAAAAGCCAACATCCCAACATTATCCCTCTAAACCCCTCTCAGCCTTGATAGGAGCGGTCTGACCACCGCCCGAAATATGAGCCTTTTTGGTTACTTAGCCCATAATTCCTAGCCCTGAGCCGATATTTTGGTCACGTTTCTTTTGACTACCCTATGAGTGGACTTAGTCGTTCCTTTAGACACACTTGCCAAGGCATGTGTGGGGTGGGAGAGAGAAGTTGTGAATACTTACGATGAGGGAAATTGTGAGCTAACATTCAGAAGGGGGGGAGCTCGGGAAATCTTTATAAGGCCTTCGGTTCAAGGAAAGTGAAGAATGAAAATGCAAAAAAATAAATAAAAAAAATATTGAATAAGAAATTGAATAAGAGTTTGAACTGAAGAAATCCGGAAAAAAGGATGTGCTTACTAGCCTAGTATGATGTTGAGGTTGGACTATGAGTTTAAATGAAATTTGAAGGAGTTTGGTGGTGTTTATATGTTCGAGATTGTGGGAGTACACAAGCTGATTAGGTTCACTCGTACTTTCTCTTCTCTAGTCCCAAATTATCCTTCGATAACCCATGTCTGAGCTTAAACGTTATAACCTTGCAAGTCCTACCTGACCGGATCTCTGGCCCTGGTGAACCTCGATTAGTGGAGACTCTAGGACGGGTAGGATTGTGTTCAGCCATTTGTCCGGTATTCCAAGCCGGTAACCGTATTGATTTTAAGTCGTCGTCATTCACCACACACTCACTCCGTTTCGTGATCTTATGGAGTCAAGGTATTACATCCACTTGTCTAAGTCCTTTTTGCTTTGATATTTTGAAACGCGTGCATGTACCGTAAAGTTGATTCCTTGGCATTGTTTGATCGCCTGATTTACTCGAGGGCGAGTAAAGGCTAAGTGTGGGGTGGTGATGGGAACCAACTTTACTGTACATTTCTGTACAGTTTAACCCACGGTTATCATATTTCTAGCATGGTTCGGGTGAGTTTAGACCCTATATCGAGTGTTAATGAGGTTTTCTTTGCAATGAGTAGTAATCGCGGTTTTTCTATAAACTCGGCCTGCTTTTAGCATTTTTTACTCATTTCCCGAGCACCCGTAGTTTGCGGGGTTATGCGTTTGCCTGTTGTTTCCTTATCTATGCAGGATTTGGGTGAGTTGGGAGCCGAAAAGCGATGATTTATGAGATTAGACATGTCCGAGGCGAGAAACGAAGGCTGGGTATGAAGAAAGTGAAGTTTTGAAGTCAAGGCACCTATCCGTACGGACAAACCTCTGTCCGTACGGACAACCCTCAGCCAGAATCAAGATTTAAACAGAGAATTAGCCGTACGGATAGGTCTTTTATCCGTACGGACAAAATGATGCAGTAGAGATCCATCCGGACGGATGGAAATATATCCGTACGGACATACACTGGGAATACAAAACATAAGGTTTAATCTGAGATATATCCGTACGGACAACCTTCCAGCCGTACAGACAACCTGGAGAATCAAGAACCATCCGTACGGATATCCTTTTATCCGTACGGACAAGCTGAATTTTGCCCTAGCCTATAAAAGGGCAGCTCAAACGTTTTATTTGACAGACTTTTACCATTTTAGTTAGTTGTAGCCTCTTCTGGGCGATTTCCTTCGTCCGGAAGCGTAGAATTGAGTTCCATATACCGTTGTTCTCGTCTTTCGATCCTCTTTTACACTAAATACATTACATCATCAATCTGTTACGTCTCGATTGTCAAGATTTGATTTTTTGTGAGCACACTTTGGTGTTTCATCAATCTTCAATAAAGTGGGTATGATTTCTTGTTCTTTTATCTTCTATATCATGAATTCCTTTATCAATTATTGTTTCAACCCGATAATGAATAGCTAAATCATTTGTACGGCCGAATTATGTGAAAGCGGATGAAACGCCATTAGGGAGATGAACCGGGAGGTAGTGTAGCACGAAATGAAGCGTTCTAATCAATAATTCATATCACGAAACCAGTTTTAATCGTAATCGATGCTAGCTTGATCACCTAGTCATTCATCATCACACACACCTAGCTTATAAATGTATGTTGCGGCTAAGTGTGGGAACCGGGGTTTCGGGACCGTAGACGTTTTGGCTTAAAAGGTAGTTTGACACCTACCTGTGCACTAGATTGACACTCCAGTCATTAAGTCCATTCCAATACAGGGTTTTTATCGTTTAGACAAGAAAGGTAGAGCACACTCTCGGGGTAGTTTGTCTGAGGGTAGAGTAATCCGCTGGATCGTAGTTCGGCTGTACCTCTTTTAATCGTTAAGAAATCTGTTAGTATAATCTTTCTTTTATGCAATAGTATAACATCCTATTTTCCTGGTTGACCTGAACTGAGTGATAAGTCAGCTGTGGTGCTCAAAGCCAATCTCTGTGGGTTCGACCTCGGACTCCTCAAGCACTACCTACAATCGATCCGGTCCACTACCGGTTAGAAAGTAGATTTTGCTAAGGTTTCGAGTTTTTACTTGATTAACCGGATTGAAAAAATCCTCTTATCACTAACACACGTCCACGTACAGTCCAAGTGACTCTACACTTCGATATATAAGATTTATCCCTACCTTCAATAAGATAGAAGACATAATCATACTATCAATGTCCCGCTTGACAATACATACGACTAGAGACATTTAAGTATCAAACTTATTAAAGTGATTAGAGATCTCATCAACCATAATCACTATCATGGTTTCTCTATCATAGTTTAATACTAAGATGAAGATAAACAAAAGTGCTTTTATTAATCATAAAAAGTTATTACATGAACCAAAACAGACTGTAAATGACCCGACCCGATCGGATCCGGTCCAACCCGATTGGGTTTATGACACCATTTCAACATCTCTTGTTTGAAAGTTTCTTTTTCATTTAATCAACTTATATTCAAGGGTTCATTTGGTTGTTCTGGAATGTACACCAAAATAAGTTCCCAAGTCATCAGTGAGGTAAACATTCCGGCTCTGGCTAAGGAGGGTCTTCAGCTGATGGATGTTATTCCCAGCAAAATGAATTTTGGATTTATGAGAACTCACTTTTTGACTATAAATGTTGGAGAAGTTGTGAAGGACACCTACAATAATGATGATCTAGGCCATATAAGCTTCACCAAACAAAATCATATCATCTACGAGAAACATGTAAGGGGTAAGGGTGATGACCGTTTTATAGTATACCAACTTTGACCGGAAGAGAACCGAGTCGGTTGTAGTATAAAACTCACGAGAAAGGTCGTAATCCCATAGGGAATTTAGTTAAGTACCAAAGCAAGTGTCATCTCTAGTTTAGATCAACAAGATTTTTGAGAAGGTTATTAAACTATAACTCGCTATGATTACAATGATTAACTAAAAACAGGAGTTTTAAACGATTAAAGGCGATAGCTGAGCTATGATCCAATCAACTACTTACCAAACCCTAGCTAAGTCCAGAGGTATTCTTGATTTACCTAAACGTCTTGATGTCATATGTAGGGTGTCGCTTCCTATTTCCGAGAATAGATATTATTTCAATAATCTACCCTCCTATGGTAGGTTCAACAGTCCACTGACCGGATTTAACTGACCTAACACGGTCTATGGTCCATGAAACGCTCGAGAAGCCGATATAAACCTCACACACGAAACCGAATCTGAACAACTCAGTCGGTTTCACAAGGTGATCCTAGAACCCCGGTTCCTGTATCCTCTTGCAAAATACATATGTAAAGACGATACGTGTGATACGATTATCAAATGGCCAATTTAACAAACGTGATAAGAATAAGTTCTAGAACTACGGTAACATCGAGAATCAACAGGCAAACATCAAGAACATCACATGAACAAGCTAAGGTTCGATTTCGAAGGCTATCACATATCT
Organism: Gentiana macrophylla; assembly: GCA_026214975.1. Lineage (NCBI taxonomy): Eukaryota > Viridiplantae > Streptophyta > Magnoliopsida > Gentianales > Gentianaceae > Gentiana > Gentiana macrophylla. The sequence goes on from CM047817.1 coordinate 11,902,050, forward strand.
CGGCTATAAACAGATTAGCTACTCATTATAACAAGAAAATAACAAGAAATCAAACATTCAACAAGATTGAAAGCAAGAACAAGAAATGAAATTGAAACACCAAATAGATATAGGTCGTCGAAAATCGGTTCTCCGAATGAGTTCCCGTCAATAACGCGTCAAGCTATCTTCAAGAATCAGCGGATTACAAAGATCTAAGCCTAATTTAAGCTAAACTATGTACAAAATTGATCTAATCTAAGAAAATATTGGAAAAAGTGCAGAAAAAACGATCTAGGAAGAAGGAGGGAAGTATTAGATCCAAAATAGGGGTATTTAAAGTGTTTTGGTAGATCTGGACGCTAGGCGTGCGCCTAGGATTTTCTAGGCGTACACCTAGCATGCTGAAAACACGGACTGAAAATTTCTGGACCAATTTAATCGCCAGCGCGGCGCTTAACGTTTTCGGTAGCGGCGCTAATGACACACCTTCAGTAAAACGGCTATAACTTTGTGTGTAGACCTCCAAATCGAGTGATTCAATGGAAAGATAATTCAATTGTCTACAACTTTCATGAAGATGTCCAGCCCAGAAAATGCCTCTAAGGTGGATCAAAATGCAGATCAATGGAATGTATGGTTGTAGTACCAACGAGTTTTGATCCGTTTTAACGTTTAAGCTTCGGGCACACGTTCCAATCCTCGTATCTCGCCTTCCGGACATCTCGAACACCTAAGTCATGTACAAAATCACAACAAATACCACACGTAATCCCTACAGGACACTAGGGTGACCGAGAGTATAGTAAATACACCGAAAAAGACCGAGAATCCCGGACTTTACGTCCTAGGTCCCGAAATGATAACCAAGGTGTAAATACATCAAAATACAACCAAATGTCTCCGGAAACATATAAAACGAGGTATAATTACATAGTAATGATAGCCAATTTGACTCTCATCAAAGGCTCTACTTGCCAAAGTCCTATTTTCGAGGTTGATAGTGTCTAGCTTCTTTCCATTCCAAAGTATTGAAAGTTTAGTGGTTCTAAGTCCAAACATGATCAGACTTGTGATCTTGCTAGAAAAACCAATATTTTCTGGATTTTTTTCTAGAAAGGTCTAATGGACTCCGTCATAAGCCTTCTTCAAATCAATCTTAAGCATTAGCTTGCCTTTATTTCTATCCATACTTTTAAAATAGTGGAGCACCTCCTGAGCAACAAGAATGTTCTTAATACTACCTTTACCAGGTACAAAGGCAACTTGGGTATGACTGACCAAATTTCCATTGACAGACTGTGGTCTATTAGCTATAACTTTGGAGATATTATTGACACAAACATTTGTTAGAGTTAGGATACATCTTCTAGGGGTTTCACCTTTAGGATTAAGGATACAACAATTTCATTGAGTCTTTCATCAAAATCACTTTTATCAAATGCCTCAAATACAAATTGCGAAATTGGCGAACATACAGTGGGCCAACACTTCTTAAGAAGGCAAACGGGGATTCCATTAGGCCTAGGAGCTTTGCACTTCCCTATTTGGAACATGGCTTCATCAATTTCTTTTTTCTGAAACTTATCTATTTAAGAACTGGATATCTGAGTCTTACAAAGCCGGGAATCGGATGCAATCTAAAATATTATCAATGGAATCTGCTTGGTAGACATTGGTGTAAAAAAATTTATCATCCCATCAATCAAAGCACTTTAGTCCGTCCAATACACCATTATCATCTTTCAAACATGTAATTATGTGTTTCTAATATCTTTTGATGGTAGTCATATGGTAAAAATGGGTGCTTCTTTCCCTTTCAGTCAACCATTCAAGTTGAGATCTCTTGTGCGTGTATATCTCTTTTTGGTCCAAGATGGCATCCAGTTCGAAGTTCAGATCATCATGCAGTTTAGTTAGGTAATATGAAGGAGACCTTTATAAACTTCTCTCAACACCTTCAATTCTAGCAAGGCAGTTTTTCTTTCTCTGAAAGATGTTTCCAAAAGTCTCATGGTTCCATCTTTTGGTTCTACCGGAAAATAATTGGACGGTAGGGAACAAGTCATTGCTACTATCCCAACCCTCTACCACGTCCCTTTTGAAGTTATTGTGCTCAAGCCAGACTCTTTAGAAATATAAACAATGTAAGATTTCCTACCTTTGGGTGATTAAATTCAGTATAAAGATATAAGGTATTATGATCTGAGTGCTCTCTTGGTAAATGTCTGACTTAAGCATTACTGAACTTCTCAAGCAATCCCATGTTACACCAAACCTGAATAAGTCTTTTGACATTCTTTATAAGTAGTTGAATTTGTGCAGACATCTAGCTCCGTGCAATGTAAGAATTTTTGGATTTGTGTTTTAATTTTATTTGTACATATTTTTGTTATTTTTTTAAGGTTTAAGCTTAAACTCATATTGTTAGGGTTTAGGCTAATTTTTTAAGGGTTTAGGCTGATATTCATAATTTGTTATTTTTTTCAAAAAAAAATGGCGGATTTTTTTTTAAAATGACGGGACGACTCAACTTCTTTAAACATATTGTCAAGGACAGTCTGACATGTGACTGAACAGGCATGACCCGGGCCGAACTCCGGATTAGTCGGACCAGTGGGTTCTGGATACCGGAGGATTTAAGCAAAAAAAAAGGACATCTGACATGTAATTAGTTCTTTAATATATTGAATGTGATATGTGAAAAACAAATGTGATGTACGTAAATATTAGGTGATTGTATGGTATTTTCATATAGAACATGTGCACATTCAAATCCTCCTCTCTCTCTCCCCAAAAAAAAAAAGAAAAGAAAAGAAGGGACACATTTTGATACATGAAAAACATATATACGTGGAAAAGAGGAATATGCAACTCAAAAATTGAATGGCATAGTGTAATATAAGTACACCAAGGTACAAAGATGTAAATTAAATTACATGCCTATTATTCTTACAAACAAAAACACTGAAATCCCCTATCAAAGGAAAAAAAATTACTAAAAAATAGCGAAAAATAGTGGTGCCTCGGAGACAGCCCTCGTCATCCCAAACCACTTTGTACCACCTTACCATACAATGGTTATACCTTAAATTTCTCATACCAATCATTGTCCCAATCCCTCTGTTTAAAAACAAAAACAACATTGAATCCATTTTAGAGTTGAGCATATTTTCTCGAATCAAAACGAATTAGGTAAAACAATGGAATATTCCTCGTTCAAAAAATTACAATTAAGAAAATTGTGCAAGGGAGGAAGGGGAAAGGGGAAAGGGGAAATACCATGGCTTCTGCTGTGAGAGATTTGCAGAAAGGTTGATCAAAATAACAAAATATTTATTTTGGTTGAAAACGAAGGTGAACTTTTTTTTCATTCCTTTTGTTTATAAAGAGAATATCTTCTGTCTTTTTTTTTTCCTCTGACACGAATAGTAACCCTGGTATCTTGAATTTTGTAAATAAACAATAGCTTTATAATGTGTTGGATTTAATGAATGAGAAATTGTCAATTACAATATAAAAGCATACAGAAAAGATGGTCCGAAAATAACAATGAATAGAGACAAATGACAAAATCTTTATTTGAAAAAGAATTCAAGATCATTATCGAAAGACATACATTTACCAGCTAAGCTACCAGAAATAGAAAATGTTTACGAAAGCGAATCCAAATCCATGACGGATTTACATTTTACATACGTGGTAGTAAAAGATAAAATGTCATGTTGTTCTTGGTCAGGCACCGATTCATATCGGCGATATGGTACGTTCATCAAGGTGAACGCTACTGGCTCAAAAGGCTGAAGGGTAGCGAAGGAAATTCATCGAACGCATATGCATTCCAGGGAGACCCCGGAGCTATCAGGTGCTATTCACCAATTGTTAGCAAGTATATCTTCAGGCTAATAGACGACATGCGTGGTGCCCTTGAATGCTGGCGTAACCAAGATAAGTTAGTTAGAAACGTATAGTCGTGACATGTTGATCGACATGGAGTGAACCCTAGATTGAGTCGGTCTTATAAAGATAATCTGTTAATTATAGGTCATAATTAATTTGTAGCTTCTACCTCTTATTGAGTACACTGTACTTACCTCAAATGCATGTTTTTCTATGTGTTTGGGGGAGAGAAGATGAACAGGTAGATCCAGAGTTCGAGGAAGACTTTGATGGCGAAGTTTGAGGACGCCGACGTTGAAGCGCTTACTTACTTGTTCCTTTTTTTTATACTTTAGACTTGTTGTTCGTTGGAGAACGTTGTACTTTCTTTTAGGTATTCTTTCTTTTTGGAGGTTTTCGTACGTTATACGTTTTCATTTGGTTTTTCCAATTTAATAAATGTTACATTTCTATCTTTAGTTTTGAGTTTCTATTCTTGATTGTTGAAAAAAAATATACCCAAGTCTTTTGCTTCCGTTTTTCTTAACTCGATACGACGTAGTAGAGGCTGACGTATAATATGAGATTTATTTTATATTATACGTGTCGGACGCTCTTTTTCCGGATAAGGACTTAGTGTCCGAAAACGGGGCGTTACAGAATGACTGAAGTATCCACATTGCATTTGACCTCCCCATCCCCAGGAACCTTCCACCAATCTGTTAATTGAGGGGCCCATGAGGGCCGAGTCATGTGCCAAGCATACATGTACTCACGTGCTGCACCAAGGGTTGTGGCCCAAACCTGGGAGACGTTGATCGGCTGGTCATCAAACACAGCGATACAACGCGCCTTCCAGATATGCCACACCACCCAAATGAATTCCGCAACCCCCTCCTTCGACATCCCCTGCATTAGTTGCGTAAAAAGATCCTTGAAAGCCGTCATGAATGTATATATATTAGTATACCTTTATACTTCTAATTTCTTTCGTACAGTAAAGATATGTATGATGAAAGATATTGGAAATGAAAGGACATGATTCATATCAGTTGATACAATATTTTTAACAAAGATTGTACTATAAATTATCTCGATATACACACCACCACCTACTTTTCTATAACATACATGGATACATGCATAAAAAAACGGCACAAAAAAATACACAGAATACTCGCAAAACAAGTTTATTTTGCCACATAATTACTTCATTTTCTTGTGCGTTTCTTTGTGTTATTATACTTTTCACTTTTATCTGTCGCCTCTGAATCAACAATTAATCTGTAGAAACCGCGGGAAATCGAGTCAAGTCGAGCCGAGTTATTCCGCGGTCCATCACTGAGCCGAAATAAAGATGATTCCCAATCTTGATACCACTTGAAGTCATTGACAAATTGTCATCATAGTAATGTGCAAAAGGTTTGCCCTCCAAATCAACAGCAATAACTCCTGCATTTTTTTCCATAATATTCGGTACCCCTATGTACTTCACAATTATGGCCACGAGCTTGCGAATAGAAGGGTATTTTCGGAATAGTCTCGTTGAATTTGAATGTCCCTGTAATTAGTTTATAAAAAAAATAAATTTAGTCCATAAAATTATCAAATGATCATTCATAGAAAGAAACGGTGTGAACATACATCCCGTTCGTTGTCCTATAATTGTAACAAAAACACATGCATATGGGTGTTTATCGTAACAATGAAACTTTATCGTAACAAAAATAAAAACATAGGGGTGTTTATCGTAACAATGGAAGATAGAGACTAGTTTTGAAAAAAATAAAGAAACATTAGGGACAAAACGTGTAATTATACAAGAATTTAAATTGGAACAAAGCAATTTATAATATATGGAATGTTTATCATAACAATGAAAGATAGAGCTAGTTTTGAGAAAATAAAGAAACATGAGAGGCTAAAAGCGTAATTATCTCAGAATTTAAATTACCGTGAACAAAGCAATCCAGTAAAGGCCTTCACCATCATACATAACGTTGTCTGGCTGTCCAGGTAAATTGTCTATAAAGACCTCCACTGTCCCTTTTCTTTCACCATCCAAATAATATCTTTTGCAACTTCTCCTACAATGGTTTGCAAAATTAATCAAGTTGGAAATTTTTTTTTGTTTTGAATTTACGAAGGTCGATCCTCACTTTGAACCATCAGAAAATCGATTCTTGACTCAAGAAACTGTTGGAAAATTAACAGACTAGTGAACTTCAAGACACGTAAAGACGTTGTATTTTAAGAGATGTTTCGTCACTTGCAAATTCCAAAAGGGAACTACTGAAAATCTCTCCTACGATACAATGGAGGGTATTTACGATACAATGAATTCATGTTTGCAGTCTGATGCAATTTTTATACGCAAAACACGCCATTTCCGAAATGTCATCAAAACATCACATTACACTTCAGCACTTCGCATGGAGAGCTATGTCTAGCTCTTCGGCTTTAGAGAGGTACATCCATTCAACTGCTGTCGTTTAGCTTTCGGGGGGCCGCTGCCCCCTCGACCTGACCGGGCAGGTCGATCCCCGTTGTGTTGAGGCAACGTTTGTCTGAACGGAAACTTGAATGCTAAACAATCACTAAAATATGCAAATCATGAAAAAATATTTACTAACATAATTAACTTTTCAAAAGGTCGATTCGATTGTGATGCACAAATAGTGTGGTGTGTATGGTACATTCGGGGCGGATGCAGATCCAGGCTCCTACTAAAAATACGATGCATGTCACTTGATACAACTTTCACCATGGATACAATCACTTCATGAAAGATAGTAGAAACCATTATTTTACAGCACAACGCTTTTACGGCTGCACAACACTTACCATGCAACACTGTGAACCGACCTTTTAAAGTGTCCTCGATACATTTCACTTGATACAACTTTCTTACGACAACTATTATATCGAAAAAGAATTCAAGAGCCCGGAGAGGAAAAACTTACAAAGGTGATTCACAGAAGATGATGAAGTGATTATCTGCAGAAACAGCGACACCATTGGCAAAATACAGATTCTGTAAAAGCACTTTAGTCTGTTTAGATGAAGGATCATAACTCAACAATCTACCATGTGGTGCACCTTCTAGAAACTCCCAAATTGATTCGTTAATGGCGTATTTATACGATGTATCTGTAAAATACAGAATCCCATCTTTTGCAATGTCTACTGCATTAGTTAGTTTGAATCTTAGCCCATCTGCTTCTTCTGTAAGTACATGTATTTCACCTTCTGCAGTTGCATTTAATAACCCCTGCAGGCACATTATTCCATTCAATCGCGTTGGAAAAACACGGGAAAGTGAATAAAAAAGATGACGGAAATTCTGATAGGACGTTGTTATTGGCACCACTCTTCGGGGTAGGCTCGACTTTAAGGAGTTCGAAAATGGACATTCAACATTTACAAAATCAAATTTTGAGCTTACATTTGACTTTCCAAAGATCAAATGTCGGTGTTGTGCCAATGACAATTGCATTTGGTGAGTGGTGCCAAAACTTCTATTGAGATTCTATTCGCCCTAAATGAGCCAGATAGGGGGGGGGGAGGGGTTGTGAGAAATGAGAATACATCTTTAAATTATAATTTTTAAGTTGCTAACGAGTCGAGTCGAGTATTTGTTGTTTGAACTCAAGCTTGTTTAGCTCACAAGCTTGTTTAAAATTATGATCAAGCTCGGCTCGTTTAAAAGATGAATTTTTTGACCTCATGTCCTGTCTCGGCTTGTTAAACTTAAATTTTTTCCCTGTCCGACTCGAGATCGGCTCGTTAAGGCATAAAATATGAGGAGGTTATTGTGTGGAGACACCGTGTGGCATACCACACACCACACACTTTTATTCTGTATTTAAACTGTGTGGTTCTGATCGTTTCACCCGTCACTTCACCTCAAATTCCCTCACCACATAATAACTTCCCTAAAATATGGTGCGAGAATGCAAAAATAACAAGATATTGATCAATACTACACACATCATAAAAATATTAAATAAAATCACCCTATAGATGACTGATCATCCGATCGGTTTAGAGTTATGTTAGCCATTTCTTTATCTATATAAGCACACTTATGAACATAAGCGAACGTTCACGAGTCAATCTTTTATTCATTCGTTTAGCAATAGGCCTAGTCTAGTTTAAACTCGGTTCATTAAGTTAAACAAACTGATTTTGTTTTTTTAACAAAGCTATAGTTTTACATAATTGATTATAGATGGCCATTGGTCATTGCCGAGGTCTCAAAATCCGAAGGTCTTCGGTTTGAGTCTCAGTGGCGGTAAAAAGTATCGTTAAGTGGTCGTTGCCGAGGCCTCAAAATCCGAAGATCCTCGATTCGGGCCTTAATGACGACAAAAAAAATGTGTATGCGTTATTAGTGTTGTGCTAATGTTTCGGATAAAAAACAAAAAAATAATATTTATAGTTGTAGATAAAATGACAAAATTATATAATACATTACGTGATCAAATTTGCTTGGTTTACCTTGTATCCATCAGCTATAATGACTTCACCATGTTGACCATTGACTAATCCAAGTGGTCTACCACCGGTATTCACCCAATCCTCCACCACCGTGCCGCCGCCGCCACCAACCACCGCCGCCGATTCATTCACTTTAACTCGTTTCACCCATCCATCACCACAACCCGTATAAATAACTCCAGACTTTAAATCATAAGCTAAATCCTCCGGCCCGAACAGCTCTTCATACCCAATCTTCTCCGCACCTTCAAGCATCTTGCTATTGCGTTTAGGAATCTTCATGGGTTGTGACTGAGTCAACTCGTGAGGTGGATATGGAGCTGGATGAAATGAATCGAGCTGGTAAATGAAGATTCCGAGAATAATTGGAGAAAGTAGGAGTAAGAGAAAGGCGAAAGGGTGTTTGGATTTTGTGTTTGTAGAGGGAATTGGAGTTGAATCGGAATCGGACATTTTTGAATGTTCAGCGTTTATTTTTTTTATTTTTTTATTACGTGTGATGAACTGATGAAGAAGACAAGAAAATGATTTTGGGTTTAATGCTATCATGCATATTTAATCTCAAAATGGTTGATTCGGAAAGCTAATTATTATTGGTTCAAGAATCGAATTTTAAAAAATCGAATATTCGAAATTTGGATGTGAGAACCAAACCTCGAAAAGTTAATTATTGTTGAGAAATAGGGTACATGTGTCTCTTTTTGGTGTTGACATCTATGTAACACTTGGAGTAGTATTATAGTGCCGAGTGTCCTTATCTTATCTTTCTGTTAGATTCTATGTATTTGTTTTCAGCAGCTGTACTTTTGTGTTTGGCATCAATGATAATCTAATGATAGAATTCATCTCTATGAGTCTTCTTCCTTTCTGTTGATTTCCTTAGTTGGTATCGGAGCCAAGTCGGTCAGATGGCCACCGGAGAGAATGTCACCGCTGTAACAACTGACACCAATGGAAGCACAGACGCTTCCGTCACTGGTATTACTGCAGCCATCGGAGTAACAGCAGCTCCGGTGAGCTCCTCCACCCGAATGACGGTTCCACAGTTTCAGTTTGGGTCCATCCCTCACATTGGCTTTACCTTGCCGTCAACGACATCTCACATCGGGCTGACATTGCCGCCTCTTTCCAGCATGGGATCTTCACCACCGTTTGCTCATTTTCGATCTGAGCCCTATCCTTCACTTTTCAGATCTCCAGGGTATAACCTTGTTTCTTCCCCAAGTGCAATCCCCTTTCAGGGGCATCTGAATCAAAATTGCACCGTTAAATTGACCCGGGACAACTATTTGCTTTGGAAATCGACAGTGCTTCCAATTATACAAGGTCACAAGCTCGAAGGATATCTACTAGGAACTCAACCTCAACCTTCGAGTGCCATACTTGGGATGCAAACACCGGATGAATGGGACACCATAGATCAACTTCTTATGGGATGGTTGTTGGCATCAATGACAGAACAGGCCTTGACTGAGGTTATTGGATGTCACACTGCTCATGATGTTTGGACCACTCTTGAAGGTCTATTCAACAGCCAATCTGAAGCTCGCATGCTAGAGCTGAAAAATTGCTTGACTAAAGCTGAGAAGGGGACCAAGTCCATGGCAGACTACCTGGCTATGATGAAGTCTTATGGAGATAACATTGCAGCTGCAGGATACCCAATCTCAAAGTCGGAACTGATACTTGCAGTTTTAGGAGGCTTGGGTCGTGACTATGAAGCAGCCATAGTCAACATTACTGCAAGGTTTGGGTCACTCAATTGGCAAGAAGTATAGTCACAACTTCTCATTCATGAGAGATTGATTGCCCGCTTTAATCCTAGCTCCATTGGGACAGGACATCCTAGTGCAAATCTGATCCAGTCTCAATCTGGTGGAAAAGGTGGAGGTTATATCTCAAATCAACACTCTAGGGGCAGAGGTGGAGGCTCTAGAGGTGGTAGGAATGGAAGAGGTCGTGGTGGCAGGTCTGGAAACAACAACAGCAGCTCTAACACTAACAATAGTGGAAGCAAAATGGCTTGCCAGATCTGCAACAAGATTGGTCATACTGCTACTCAGTGCTGGCATAGGTTTGAGACGGATTTCAACAATGATCCAGCACCAGCTAATCCTAAACAGATATCAGCATTTGTGGCTACTCCTCAGAGTGTTACTGACAACTCTTGGTACTTGGACAGTGGGGCCACAAACCATGTCACTGCAGACCTCAATAATCTTCACCTAAACTCTGGTTACACGGGTACTGATACACTGGCTGTTGGAAAATGGTAAAGCTCTTTGCATTAAGCATGTAGGAATTAGTACCATTCATACTCATTCTAAGCCTATAGTTCTTCATAACTTACTTCATGTCCCTGAAATAACCAAAAACCTAATCAGTGTCTCTAAACTTATCTCTGATAATCCTGTCTTTATAGAGTTTGCTAATTCTGGTTGTATTGTGCAGGACAATAATACAGGCCAGCTTCTTCTTTAGGGACATCTCCAGGATGGACTGTACAAGATGGATCCCCTCACTAAGACCTCAAAGACCTCCCTTCAATCCAAAGACCAGAACTCAGTCTGTGTTTCCTATCTGAGTCATTTCAAGTCTGTTTGTAATAAGCCTAGTCCTGAGTCTAGTGTTGAGATATGGCATAGGAGAATGGGCCATTGTTCTAAGAATGTCTTGTGTCTTGTTCTTGATCAATGTAATGTGACAGTCAATGATAATCTAAGTTTTTGTGATGCTTGCCAGTTGGGCAAATCACACTTGTTACCACATCCTGCTTCTGTTTCCAACTCTGTTTTTCCTTTTGATCTTGTTTTTACTGATGTTTGGGGCCCAGCCCCTATTAAATCTGTGGATGGCTACTCTTATTATGTTCACTTTATTGATGATGCAACTAGATATACCTGGGTGTTTCCCCTCAAATACAAATCTGAAGTTTTTGACACCTTTAAACAGTTTCAAAAAATGGTCCAAACTCAGTTTAATACCTCCATTAAGTGTGTCCAATCAGATTGGGGGGGAGAATATAGAAAACTTGAACCCTACCTTAAGAATGAAGGCATTGCCTTCAGACATCCGTGTCCTCATGATCATGCCCAAAATGGAAGGGCAGAAAAGAAACACAGACACATCATAGAAGTAGGGTTGACACAATTAGCACAAGCTTCAATGCCCTTGAAATATTGGTGGGATAGTTTCCAAAATGTTGTTCAGATGATTAATGTCTTACCCACTCTTGTACTAGGTTCCCAGTCCCCTCATGAAAAATTGTTCACCACCAAACCTAGTTACTCACAGTTTAGAGTCTTTGGGTGTGCTTTCTTTCCTAATTTAAGACCCTTTCATCAAGTCAAATTTCAATATCACAGTAAGAAGTGTGTTAACCTTGGTCTCAGTATGAAACACAAAGGTTATAGATGTCTAGATGATTCTGGTAGATTGTATATCTCTGTGAATGTTGCCTTTAATGAGCTTGACTTCCCCTTTAAAAATGGTTTTCTGCAAGGAGCACATAGGTCTGTTCTAGTTGATCATTCTGTTTCCATGAACAACATCTTCCCTTTTGATCTTTGGTACCATCCTTCAGACAAGTCTGATAGCACCAACTTCAAGGACATACCCAACACACCAGAAGAGTGTGAATCCTTTCCTAATGTCCAAACATCTGAACCATCATCCTCCAGTGTCCCAGCTATGCCTCTGCATTCTCCTAATCTTTCTGAATCAGAACCTGTGCTGTCTTCCCTTAATCACAGTAATACTCCTGGTCCTCAGTTCACTCCATCCCCAAGTCAAAATGACTCACCTGACTCCCTTGCCACACACATTCAAAATCAAAATGACTTACCAGACTCCACAAATACCCAAGTTCCTGTCACAACAACTGCTCCTCCTGCACATCCTATGCAAACCAGATCTAAGAGTGGAATATTCAAACCAAAAACCTATTCTGCAAGCCTAAAGTCTAGAGCTAATCTTTTTTCCTTCTGAACCTACCAGTGTATTAGATGCTTTGTGTTCCACAGAATGGAAAAGTGCAATGGTGGATGAGTATCAGGCTCTTGACAAGAATAAAACTTGGGAGCTTGTCCCCCCAACTAAACATCACAGTGTTGTTGGGAACAAATGGGTATTTAAGTTAAAATTGAATCCAGATGGCAGTATATTGAAGTACAAGGCTAGATTGGCGGCAAAGGGATTTCACCAGAATTATGGGGTTAACTTCACTGAAACTTTCAGTCCTGTTGCCAAGTCCTGCACTATCAGGGTTGTATTTGCTGTTGCAGTGTCTATGAACTGGCCAATCCATCAAATAGACATCAACAATGCCTTTTTGAATGGACCTCTCAAGGAACCTGTGTACATGACACAGCCTGAAGGATTTGTAGATCCTGCAAAACCACATTACCTATGTAAACTGAACAAGGCCCTCTATGGCCTCAAACAAGCACCTAGGGCTTGGTTTGAGGCACTCACTACTCATATGAAGCTATGGGGTTTCAGACAGGCAGTTTCTGATAATTCTCTATTTGTCCTGCATTCATCTAAGGCTGTTTTGTATGTTTTAGTATATGTAGATGACATACTTGTCACAGGTAATTCAAGTGAACTGATACAGAAGTTTATACAGCAGTTGAATGGAAGATTTGCCCTGAAAGATCTGGGGCAGGTGTCACATTTTCTTGGCATGCAGGCTCATAGAGACTCCACTGGTCTTTACCTAAATCAGACTCATTATGCTATGCAACTGCTCCAAAGGCTTAAAATGGATCATCTTAAAGGATGTTCTACACCTATGGTTGTAGGCAAAGTGTTGAAACCTAAACAAGGGACACCCTTGACTGATGCTAGGGAGTATAGGAGTGCAATAAGAGGGTTGCAATACTTGACACTTACTAGACCTGACATTACTATGCTGTGAATTGTCTCAGTCAATTTATGCAAGACCCCTACACAGACCACTGGTTTGCCTTAAAAAGACTGCTGAGATATGTTAGTGAGACTCTGGATTACTCACTCCATTTCAAGCCCTCTTTTGACTTGAAGATTACAGGGTTTACAGATGCTGATTGGGCAGTTGATAGCTTTGACAGAAAGTCTGTAGGAGGATACTGTGTCTTTATTGGGGACTCTCTGGTTTCTTGGAGTTCGAAAAAGCAGTCTGTAGTCTCAAGATCCAGCACAGAGTCTGACTATAGAGCTCTGGCTGATCTCTCTGCTGAAATGCAGTGGATTAAACAACTAATGGGTGAACTGAAGTTGCAGGTTCTTGCAATCCCTATCATCTGGTGTGACAATACTGGAGCAAATTCTTTAGCTCATAATTCGGTATACCATGCTAGGACCAAACACATAGAAGTGGACATTCACTTTGTGAGAAATCAAGTGCTGGCCAAGAAGTTACAAGTTCTGTATGTACCCTCAGCTGACCAAATAGCAGATTGCTTTACCAAGGCTTTACCACATTCAGCATTTGCAGCATTTAGGAGCAAACTCAATGTCAAAATTTCACCATTTCATTTGAGGGGGGCTGTTGAGAAATAGGGTACATGTGTCTTGTAAGGTGTAGTGCCCGAAAGACAATTTGTGTAATTGTTTTTTAATAATGAATGACAGAACTTATCTCACCTTATTACTTGCTTTTTGTGCTTGCAAAGTGATACACTACTGCAAACCCTAAGTATATCTGTATGTAACCACTTAACTCAGTGTATGGATTACACGTGAGGATTGAGTTAGTGGTGGTATACTTAAACTGTTAGTCCATGGTGAACTAATCAGAGTTTAGGGTCTCTTGATTAAAACACCAATAATGCGCCTGTAACACCTTAGGGTGTGATAGTCTTATCCGATTTGTCGGTAGAGGGTATCTACGTGGGGCATTTATATATGATGGCATTCATATAGATTTGACCGATTTAATCTGAATTTTCGATATAATTCCGTAATCGAGGAATCTTATTAAATCATTAGATGATCATATATGGATCAACCTTAATCTCGAGGTGATCACAGGTCTTTGCTTGTCCCGAGGAGTGTTTGATGTGTTAGTTACGGTTCACTTAAATATGTGTTCCAAGCCACTTCTCATTGGCACTATCTCAGGATGAGTGAGTAGTTACGATTTTCACAGACATGGAATCCATTCCTTCCTACGGGAAGTAGAGACAGATCCCTTATTTGTTAACCTTAAGAAAGTGATCGATCCCGAGAGTTCATATTATACTAATTGATCACTAGTCAGATATGTGAACTAATTGATCATCAGGGGGTTAATGGTAAATAAGGATAAGATATTCTGAGTCGGGCTCACGGAGACTTCCCACTCGAGAATGGACGATCTATGGAGGGTTAACCCGTATGTAGTGATTATATCAATGGACGCTTATTCACTCATGGGTTGAGTATAAGTATACATCTATAATCGGTAGAGTTCGGGCCGGGTTTATGGTGGCGTAATCCCGGAATTAATAATTAATGTACTTATTCATTTGATGAATAATTAATTATTGAGCTATTTCGGTTATAGGTCCATGGTCCCCGATGTGGCTTCTGTAATTCGGACTAATAATCTTGTTATTTGGGCCTCAGTGATAATTAATTGGCTGGGCTAATTAATTGATATGCATGGATATTATTTAGTTGGGCTAAATAATATAATACACATAAAAGACATTTTATGTGGGCTTTTTGACCCTAAAGGTGGCGCCAATAATGTTGAATAATTAGAGAGAAATTAGTTTTCTTGGATAATTATTTGACATGTGATTTATCTTTTATTTGTTAAATGATAATTCATGGAATATTAGATAATAATATGGTTTATCCTAATTTGTTTGGGATAATTATTTTATTTATTTTTATTTGGAAAAAGGATTAATGTAATAATTATCTCTTAATTATTTAATCCTTGGAGGACAAGGATTACTCTCCAATATAAAGAGATTTCTCCCAAGCCTTAATCAATTGGAAAATTTCGACCACTATAGCAAAAAGAGAGAAAAAAAATTAGTTTTCTTGTCTTGGGTTTTAGAAGTAGAAAAACTCTAAGTTTTTCTTGGTGTTGCATATCGAGGAGGTTCGTGTATCAAGAAGGGTGTCCACCAACCACCGTTTGGAGAACACATTGGAAGATCAAGGCTTCTCATCCTAAGATCTTGGCTTCTCTTCCTACTATTGGTAACATGATCTTAACCCCCTTGTAGTAGTTTAAGTCCTTTAATTATGTATTGTGATGTATGAATCGTGATCCATCCGCTGCGCGTAGATCTAACTCGTTTAGATCTAAGAACCTGCATCCTTCATGTCTCTTTTTGGTGTTGACACCTATGTAACACTTGGAGTAGTATTATAGCGCCAAGTGTCCTTATCTTATCTTTCTGTTAGATTCTATGTATTTATTATCAGCAGTTGTACTTTTGTGTTTGGTATCAATGATAATCTAATGATAGAATTCATCTCTATGAGTCTTCTTCCTTTCTGTTGATTTCCATAGTATTATTGGCTTAAATAATCGAATTTCAAAATATCCATTCATTGTGGTACATCACTAAAATCGTAGTGAGGAACATAAAGGCTCCTTAAAAGAATAAGAAATCTTCACATGAATATAAAAACCAGGAAAATAATAATAGATTTGCATTCAGTGGTGGACGGATGATCTCGAGCAAAATAAGCAAAATACTTGATAGAAATATTAGTATATTGTTCAATCAATAGGGTATATGTTCATCTTTGTTATACCTATGTCTTATGTTTGCATCTAAAAGTTTCAAATCCAATATTATTTTGCGGTTATCACTGTTTTTACTTCTTTTTCAAATGAAATATATCCGGCGATAAGTTGTTGATGTAGACATTATGGACGTGTCCGTTTTTACCCTTGCAACGTTAAAAGAAAACCCGAAATATGATACTACGGTAAATTCATTGTAATGCCGATAAGAGCGCCCTCATCAAAACTTAGTTTCATTGGTGATCCATCCTATATTTTGGATCAAAGTTTTAACAATTTTGGTCCCCCGTATTTTAGCTTTGTGTCTGGAATAACCATCATCTTCATGGTTAACATTTTAGGTCCTCTAACTTTGTATTTTAATTTCAATTTTAGAAAAATCGACGTTTTACTCATTTAAACTAACAGCTGATATATTTAAACTAACGGTCAAACTTGTTATACCCAAAGTATTACAATGCGAAAGTAAAAAATAAAGAACAGGAAAGATGAAGAACACTTTATTAGATTCTGAACTTGACAACAAACAGAAAAGAAAAACAGAAAGAAAAACTACAAAGGATATGTAACCGGGACGAGCTAATCTCTGTCCTTAAGACAATTATGCTCCGGCAGTACCCACGGTTTAGCACTTGTCTCCTAGGATAACCCAATTACCTGTTCAGAATTGAGGTACTTCAGCTTCTGAACTCAACGAACTCTTTGTGCTTCAGAATCTCTTCAACTAAAATGCAAACTACCTTACTATATGAGATGGAAAAAAAATATTATTTTTGAAAACTTATGTTGTGACATTTCCACCAAAGAGGGTTTATATAGGTGGAAAAGTAACTCCCACTCTTAAGGCCATTAACCCTCAATAATGGCCACTACTAGCACTTATGACCACTAAGTGACCACTAACCCACTAAGTCATTAATGGACAATTTCTCCAACAATCCCTCACAAAATGGACATTAATGCAAATGCAGACCCTGAAGAGATTCTGACAGAAAATATTGCATCAGGAGAGGTAGTTTCTGGCTTTGAACCTGCCTTAGTGAAATACTATCGGATTCACTCGGCTAATCAGTGAACTATGTCTTGAACCGTTCAGCCTTTAATGTAAAACCAAACAATAGTACTCACACAATATTTCCCTTAACACGTATTGGTTCTCATGGTTGTGCTCATTTTGGCCATGAAACACCCTAGTTTCAGAAAGTGCGTTAGAGATTTCAAGCCACTGAATTCTCACAGAAGCGGTCCCACTTCACACTTACATAGGTGACCTCCTATCAAGAGTATTCTGCCATAACCTACTCGAATTTAATCAAGCTATAGGAATCATTAAAAGTTTTCACTTATCCTTACACACTTGACAGATAACACTTTTATTCATAGAATGGGTAAGTGTTCAATGAACCTTCATAACTTAGTTGTCCCTTTGAACCATGATCTTGGGATCTCCTGTCAACATGGTGGGGTTAAGATTACAAAGTTTCTGTCGTAATTGGCTTCAGTCCCATTCCGTCTGTCAATTTTGATATTTGATCTCTAGGTAAACCTTTTGTTAGCGGATCTGCAAGATTGTCCTTCGATTTAACAAAATCGATAGAAATCACGCCGTTAGAGATCAGTTGTTTAATAGTATTATGTCTACGACGAATATGTCGAGACTTACCATTGTACATACTATTTTGTGCCCGGCTTATAGCCGACTGACTATCGCTATGTATGCTTATAGGAGCAATAGGCTTAGTCCAGAATGGAATATCCTCGAGGAAATTACGCAGCCATTCTGCTTCTTCTCCTGCCTTGTCCAATGCAATGAACTCAGCTTCCATAGTGGAACGAGCAATGCAAGTTTGCTTTGTGGATTTCCATGACACAACAGCACCACCAATAGTGAATACATATCCACTTGTGGACATTGATTCTTTCGAGTCAGATATCCAATTTGCATCACAGTATCCTTCTAATACTGCTGGATATCTCGTGTACCGTAATCCAAGATTCATTGTGAATTTTAAGTACCTCAATACTCTGTTCAATGCTTTCCAATGATCCTCACTTGGATTACTTGTAAATCTGCTCAGTTTATTTACAGCACATGCTAAGTCTGGTCTAGTACAATTGGTTATGTACATCAGACAGGCTATGATTTGTGAATATTTTAACTGAGACACAGGTTCTCCTTTACTTTTGACTAAGTGCATAGTCAAGTCAATAGGAGTTTTTATCGGACTCTCGTTAAATACGTTAAATCTTTTTATAACAGACTCAACATAATGAGACTGTGACAATGCAAATCCATCCGACATTCTAGAGATTTTAATCCCCAAAATTACGTCTGCAACTCCCATATCCTTCATATCGAAGTTTCTTGTTAACATCTTCTTAGTATTTATGATTATATCATGAGTACTACCCAAGATTAACATGTCATCAACATATAGACATACTATCACAAAGGAATTAGAAGTGTTATTGACATAAACACATTTATCGCACTTATTAATTTTAAACCCATTTGATAACATCGTTTGATCAAATTTTTGGTGCCATTGTTTTGGCGCTTGCTTAAGCCCATATAATGACTTAACGAGTCGACATACTTTGTGTTCTTGACCTGGAACCACATAACCCTCGGGTTGTTCCATATAGATTTCTTCATCCAAATCACCATTTAAGAAAGCAGTCTTTACATCTATTTGATGTATTTCTAGATTATTTACCGCAGCAATTGCGATAAGAACTCGTATCGACGTGATCCGAGTAACCGGTGAATATGTATCGAAGAAGTCAAGACCTTCTTTTTGATGATAACCTTTAGCTACCAGTCTGGCCTTATATTTATCGATCAATCCATCAGCCCTGAATTTTTTCTTAAAAATCCACTTACAACCGAGAGGTTTATGTCCTGGTGGGATATTTAGTAATTCCCAAGTATGATTTTGCATAATGGAATCGATTTCACTATTGACTACTTCTTTCCAGAACGGCGCTTCTGGATTTGACATAGCCTGAGCATATGTACTTGGTTCGTTTTCTACCATATAGGTGAAAAAATTAGGACCGAAAGACGTTGAAGTCCTTGCCCGTTTACTCCTACGAGGTTCTGGACCCTCAGTTTCTGGAGTAGTTTCACTTGTTGGTTCATGTGGCCGCTTATTTAAGCTTGTGTTTTCTTGACTTCTTTCTTTACAAGGAAATACATCCTCAAAAAATACAGAATTTCTTGATTCCATGATTGTATTCATATGAACATCCGGATTGTCAGATTTATGCACTAGAAATCTATGTGCACTACTGTTATTTGCATAACCGATAAATATACAATCTATCGTTTTAGGCCCAATTTTTATTTGTTTAGGTTTAGGCACTTCGACCTTTGCTAAACACCCCCACACTTTCAAGTATTTGTAGCTAGGCTTGTAGCCTTTCCATAACTCGTAGGGTTTTTTATCCATATTTTTAGACAAAACTCTATTAAGAATGACATTGGCGGAAAGTATCGCTTCCCCCCACAAGTTCTGAGGTAAACCCGAACTTATCAACATAGCATTCATCATCTCCTTAAGAGTACGATTTTTGCGTTTAGCAATACCGTTTGATTGAGGTGCATAAGTGTTAAGGGTGAAAATCTATGTTTTATTATGATATATTTTACGATATTTTCCCTCTTAATTGGATTGATTGCATGATAAATAGCCCTCATATGGAAATATTGAGCATACTAGGTTTTTAAGGACTTATTCGCAATATTGAATAAATTATGTGTTTTCATCATGAATTATAATTAATTGGACTTTATTACAGTTTGCGATGTTTTCCATGTATTATAGGTATGATTATTGTGCTCAAATGATGGTCAAAAGAGATAAATTTCGAGCTACAAAGGTTTAAGGAAGAGATAATGATCGAGTGGAGAGAAGAAAAGAGATAAAGATGCAAAAATCGCATTCAAGTCATTATGAGCGTTAAGGCCCATATCGTCCATATCGAGCAGCGTTTGAAATCTTGAACGGGCGTCCATGGAAACAATCTTGATCTGAGAGATGCGAACGGAGTTTGAACGCAGCGGGTGAGGGAGTTCGAAATATCGAGCAGCGCCCACTCAATTGAACAGCGTCCGAATGCCGACTTAGTGAAACCGCCTCAAATCTCTATAAATACCGCCTATTTTCACACATTGACACACGAGTTTTACAATCTTAAAACCCTAAACCCTAAGGCGGCCTTGGCTGCGATTTTACACTTTTTTATTTCAGTTTTATGCAACTTTAAATTCAATCAAAGTAGGCTAGTTTTATCTTTGTTTTTATACATTCTTTGAGTTCTTGAGGATGTTTGAGAGGCTAGAACCTCCATCAAACGAGTTGTGAAGCCATCAACGTGAATTGATCTGTTTATCTCGGTTATTACTGTGAGTATTTATTTATGGTTGTTTCTTATTCATGCTTTACTCATGTTTTTAGTGCATTATATCGGAAGATTGCATGTTTTTGATTGTGTTTATGCTTGACGGGAGTCACGTTAAACCTTTAGATCACCATGAATAGGAATAGACTTTGAATCTATAGTAACGGAAGTTAATAGGTTCGATCACTAGGTTAAACATAAAAGTTGACATCTTTGGTCTTTTAAAGCGCGTTAATCTAGCATTGGAAGATACTAGGTTAATAGATGAAATACCTAAGGAATTAGGATTTCATGTTTAGAGAAGGTGAATCACAACCTCATTAAATACCACGTAAAATCGAGATAGGAGATCAATGCATGTTGATAGGTGGATCAATCCTCGTTTGTCTTTTATAAACTTGATTTACAATCCTCATAGCTTAGTTTAGATTAGTTAATCTATTTCCTGCACTTTTAGTTTATTTTATCGCTTTCAAATCTCTCCTAGCATTGGATTAATCTCCTCTGTCTAATTATTTTTCGCATATTTGTTTAGTTAGTTATTCGTTAGGTTAGTAATCGTGACAATAATTAGTTAAAAACAAAAGCTAGGGTTAACATTCGTCTAGTTCCCCGTAAGATCGACCGGCATAGCCTCGTACTACGATCCTTGCACTTGAGGTTAACCGGTTTTATTACTTGTTTATTTTGTATTAATAAAATCCGTGACAAGTTTTTTGCGCGCCGTTGCGGGAACCCGGACGGTTTGCCTAGTTTTTGTTTTTGTGTGTGTTTTTGTTTTTTCTGCTTTTGTTCGATTTTTCTTTCTATTTTCTGCGTTTTAATCCTTGTTTTTAGGTCGATTTCTGAGGAGGATTAACCTTTAAGTAGTTAGGAAATTAGTGTTTTGGATTAGGGTTAAAGTTTCGTTTTGTGATTAGTTCTTTTTCCCTGCTTTTTCTGCTCTGTTTTCTTTACTGCTGTCTGCTCGAAATCGTTTACATTCTGGGAAATTTTGCATATGAGCAGCGCCCATACCTATGAACGCCCGTCCACTGTAAAATTTCAATCTCATATCAATTCTTGACCTCTGACAGCGTTCATACATTTGGGACGCCCGTCCAAAAATTTGAAAAATCAGACAGCGTTCATACGTTGAACGCCCGTCCGCTTCGAAAAATCGAGCGACGCTTCGTCCATATTTTTGGACGCCCGTCCGTCTGCTCTCTTCCTCTTTCTTTCTTTTTCCCTAGGTCTTGATAATAGTTCTAGATTTCAAACCTTTTAGATAGATTCTTAGGTTTCCTTTTCGTAGTTTAAGTTTTTAATTTCGTAGTTTTTAGGTTTTGTTCAATAGAGTTGGGTTTCGGTTTATGCAAACTCGAAGTCAGAAAGGGCCATTACTCTTTACACCTGACCTCGAGCGGACCATAGTCGAGACCAACAGCGGAGCTTTCGTTTCACCGATCCTTCGGACGAAGGAAGCTCACCAACCAAGAAATTGAACAAAAGTTGATAGAAGAAATCGAAGAAATAGTAATAATGGCAAAGAGAGGATCGGCGACGTTGGCGAGACTACGCCATGCCTGGTGCGATCCTTTATCAACCCGGCTATAGTCTTGCCCGCCATTCTCGCTCAAACCTTCGAGCTCAAGCCAGGGCTTATCCAGATGATGCGGCATGCATCAATTTTTACTGGCTACCAATCGGAAAATCGCATACCCACTTACACACGTTCTTAGAGATATGCGGTACTACCCGCATCCAAGGTGTAAGTGAGGATGCTATCAAGCTCAAACTTTTTCCTTTTTCCTTAAAGGGGATGCGAAGGAATGGTATCACTCTCTTCCCCGAATCCATCACTACATGTAAATTTGGACTCGAGAAGGAGTTTTGAGTCAATATTTTCCACCCTCTAAGACGGCCCATTGCTTAAATGAAATTTTCACATTTTCTCAGAAGGAAAATGAATCGTTTTTCGAGGCCTGGAGGAGGTATAAATCTCTTCTTAGAAAGTGCCCCCATCATGGCTTGCCTTTGGAGAGGTTAGTCATTACTTTCTTTAGCGGATTGACCGAGCTCACCAAGGGCATGGTCAATAGTTCATCTGGCGGGACGTTTCTGAAGAAGACTCCAGACGAAGGATGGGCATTGTTCGAAGACATTGCCAAATATAACTATGCTCCATCCTATCAGGCAATTCAAGCTCCTCCTCCTCCTAAGGTGGAGGAAGTAAATGTTCAAAGTCTGATTGCCATGCTGCAGAGGCAGATGGCCAATCCTCAAACCCCGAATCCTATGAATCAGACTCCTTCGTTTCCGCAGAACCCTCAGGTCCTGTATTGCGAATCTTGTTGTCAGACTGGTCACGTAAATGGCCAATGTCCATTAAACCCCAATTCTTCATACCAAGTCAATACTGTCCATGCTGATGGACAGTACACTCAGGTCCAATGCCAAAACTGCGATAATATGGGGCATACTTCCAGTTCTCATCCTATGAATGGGCGAGATCTTTGAAGTAAATGCGTCTATGGCGAGAACACCCAAAGATTTAATCAACCATCGGCGAGAATCAATTCGAGAACCAAGGGTTCAATCAAGCTTCCAATTTCAATCCGATTCGAGTTTTAATTGAATTCAAGTTTCAATAAGAACCCTGGTTCCGCTCAAAACCAAAACTCTAATTTTTCCAGTCAAACACAAAGGTTCAATCGAAATTGGCCTTCTAATTCCAATTCAATTTTCAAAATCGCCCGGCCACCATACTCTTCAAACTTCAAAGACTCTCAAAGTCCTCGAATTCAAATGATCTTAAGGTGAATGGAACTCATTCAAGGAAGAGCAAAACAAGAATATTCACTCTAATGAGTACCAATAAGAATCTTGAGAGACAGATCAGGCAATTGGTGAGCAATTAGCATCAAGACCCCTGGGCATCCGCCCGATTTTACCGAGAAAAAATCCTAAGGGTGGTCATGTTGCTCGAGGCCGATTGAGCGGCGACCAATGTATCGACCTCGTACCAACAACGCATTATGGACAAGAGGAGGCCGGTACAATGAGTTTAAGAAGTGGTACTGGTGAGTGGTCCCCAGCTTCCAGGAAACCACTAGCCCCTCCCGCCATTGATAAGGCGGGAGGAAGTTGAGCACCCATCATCCCTTGGCGCAAGCAAGTACTCAGTGGTGATCCACGATAGGCGAAAAGGTTGCAAATCCTCGGTGGTTTGTTCCCCGAGGGTGAACAAGTTGGAAATCCTCAAGTGGTGACCCGCGAGGGTGAAAAAGGAAAGAAAGTCGGTGGGTGATCCACGACTACGAAAGCTTCGAAAAGACGGTTCGGTGGAAGGATTTGGAAGACATGACTATCGGCGCATCCTCAAAGAGAGTCTTTTCGAGAGTGATCTGAAGAAGCTTCCATTTCCACCGAGGAAGAGCAACATTCCATTGGTTGAAGACAAAAAGTACGAGAAGGTGCTAAACCGAAAAATACTCGTGTAAATCTGCCATTATCCGAGGTCTTGGTCGAGATGCCTAAGTATACAAAGTTCATCAAGGATGTTGTATCTTCCAAGAAGAAGTTAGCAGGAATGGACCAAGCGGTTGGTAAAGAATGTTCTTTGGTCAATAATGAAAGCTTACCAATCAAGAGAAGCGACCCAGGGAAATTTGTGCTCACATTGCAGATGGGAGGCCTAGTCTTCCCAAATTCCTTATGTGACCTGGGCGCATCTATCAGCTTGATGCCATTGTCTGTGTGCAAGCATTTTTGGTTTACAAAGTCTTCTAGAACCCACGACCATGAACTTGCAGTTCGCTGATCGATCTTCTAAGAAAGCCTCGGGGATCTTAAAGGGCGTATTAGTTCAAATAGATAGGTTTACCTTTCCGGTTGGACTAGTACGTCTTAGATATTGAGAAAAGTGAAAATGTCCCGTTAATTCTTGGAAGGCCTTTTCTATCTACAGCTAGAGCCCTCATCGATTGTGATGGTGGGCATGTGACCATTCGGGTTGGTGACCAGGAGGTGAGCTATAGTGTATCAAAATCTATCAATGTACCTTCTGGAGCTCCAACCGGCTTTTCCGTTGAGGAGACTTCTGATGATTTCGACGACTTCATGGATAAGCAAGTCATGGCTGTAGAATCAGAATATGAGCGACTAATTGATAAGCTGAATAGTCATGGTGTGGTCAATCTAGACCAATTAGCAGCTGATTTCGAGGATGATCTAAGAGAAGAAGCTTTGGCAGTAGGACCACTGAGTAAGCTCAGCGATGTTGAGTTGAAGAGTGGCGATCTTAAATCAAGTCTAGAGGATCCTCCCATAGATTTGGTACTGAAGCCGTTACCTAAACATCTTAAGTATGTGTTTTTAAGAGAGGGTGACAAGCTTCCTTTGATCATCTCTGCCAAGCTATCTCGTATAGAAGAGCTTAAACTGTTAAACGTCTTGCGCAAAAATGAAAAAGCCTTTGGATGGCAGGTGGGAGATATCCGTGGGATATCCCCCGACATCTGTATGCACAAGATCAAGGCGAGGAGGGTGCAAAAGCGAGTTAGACTGACCTCGGAGAAGGCTCAACCCTCACATGCAAGAGGTAGTCAAGAAGGAGATCATTAAACTTCTAGATATGGGTATCATTTACGCCATTGCTGACAGTGAATGGGTTTCCCCGACTCAGGTAGTCCCCAAAAAAGGGGGAATCACTATTGAGAAGAATGAGAAGGGAGAAGAGATAGCATTGAGGCTCGTTACTGGATACAGAGTATGTATCGATTATCGAAAGCTCAATGAGGTCACTGTGAAAGATCATTTTCCCTTCCATTCATTGACCGGATGCTTGAGCGTCTGGCGGGGCACGATTCTATCGCTTCCTGGATGGATATTCAGGATACTTCCAGATACCCATCGATCCTGTTGACCAAGAGAAGACCACTTTCACCTGCCCCTATGGTACATTTGCCTACAGGCGGATGCCATTTGGTCTCTGTAATGCCCCAGCCACCTTTCAAAGGTGTATGATGGCAATCTTTGACGGGCTAGTTGAAAAGTGCATGGAGATTTTTATGGATGATTTCTCGGTCTTTGGTAAATCCTTCGATGATTGCCTCGATAATCTTGATCATGTGTTGTCTAGATGTGTGGAAAAAGACTTAGTGCTTAATTGAGAAAAATGCCATTTCATGGTAGATGAAGGCATAGTTCTTGGCCACAAGGTGTCAGCCAAAGGTATAGAAGTAGATAGGGCTAAGGTTGAAGCTATTGAGAAGATGAGTTATCCTAAGAATGTTCGGGAAGTCCGAGGTTTTCTCGGACATGTCGGCTTCTATAGGAGGTTCATCCAGGACTTTTCAAAGATTGCCAAGCCCCTGTCTACCTTACTCAAAGAAGACGTTACCTTTGATTTTGATGAGAGTTGCAAGCGCGCGTTTGAAGAGCTTAAGAGTAGGCTGATCTCTGCTCCGATTCTTATATCGCCGATGGAACTTGCCCTTTGAGCTTATGTGCGATGCATCCAACTATCTTTGTTAGTGCGATCTTAGAACGCGCATCGAAGGAAAGTTCGACCTATCTACTACGCCACCACACGTTGAATCCTTCGCAAGTTAACTATCGACTACGAAAAGGAATTATTGGCCGTAGTGTTTGCTATGGACAAGTTCCGTAGTTACTTGTTAGGTGCTCAAGTGATCGTGTGTGGACTAATCACGCCGCCTTGCGTTATCTCATGACCAAAAGGAAGCTAAACCGCGCTATCTGCGTTGGATACCGACCTCCAAGAATTTGACGTTCAAATCAAAGATAAGAAGAGGCGGTGAGCGTAGTGGCGGATCATGTCTCTAGAATGATAAGTGAGGAAAAGGGTGATCCACGAAGATATAGATCTTTACTTTCCTCTGGAAAACATCATGTTGATCGATGGCGCTCCCACGATGTTCCATGGTATTCGTCCATTGTGAATTACCTTCATGCCCGCTACCTTGACCCGAGATGTCGTATCGGAGAAGAAGAAGTTCTTCTACGATATGAAATATTTCGTTTGGGATGAACCTTATTTGTTCAAGATCTGCAAAGATGGTTTGCTTAGGAGATGCGTTCTGAATCGAGCAACGAGAGATTATCGAGCAATGCCATAGTGGACCCACTGGTGGTCACTTTGGTCCTTGGAAACGGTTGCGAAGATCTTCCAGTCCGGTTTCTATTGGCCTACGATCTTTAAAGATACAGAAGCTTTCTGTAAAGCTTGTGATAGGTGCCAAAGAACCGGTACTCTGACAAGGCGTTTTGACATGCCTTTAAAACCCATCCTCGAATGCGAAGTCTTTGATGTATGGGGTATCGATTTTATGGGACCTTTCCCATCATCTTGCGGTAACAAATACATCTTGGTCTGCGTCGACTATGTTTCGAAATGGGTGGAGGCGGTAGCCACTCCTCACAATGATCATAAAACGGTGATGAAATTTCTAAAGAAGAATATCTTCGTGAGGTTTGGATGTCCACGTGCCTTGATCAGTGATGAAGGGACGCATTTTTGCAACCGACCTCTAGAAAAAGTTCTCGAAAAGTATGGTGTACGCCATAAGACCGGCACCCCATACCATCCGATGACTAGCGGTCAGGTTGAGCGAAGCAACCAAAGCATTAAAAAGATCCTGGAGAAAACTGTGAACAGTCATCGCAAGGACTGGAGTCTGAAGTTGGATGATGTGTTATGGGCTTATAGGACCGCCTATAAAACTCCTATGGGTACATCTCCATATCAAATGGTCTACGGGAAACCATGTCATCTGCCAGTCGAGTTAGAGCATAAAGCGTATTGGGCTACAAAGTTTCTGAACTTTGATTCCCAAGCTTGTGGGAAACATCGACTACAGCAGTTACATGAGCTGGACGAATTCAGACTCCAGGCCTATGAAAGTGCCAGGATCAGCAAAGATAAGATGAAACTACTCCATGATGCGAAAATTAAGAAGCGAGAATTCAGAGTCGGCGAACACGTTCTCCTCTACAATTCTAGGTTACATTTGTTTCCTGGGAAGTTGAGGACTCGTTGGTCCGGCCCTTTCGAGATTCTCCAAATCATTCCTGGAGGCGTTCTAGAACTTCGTGGTTATAGTGGTGACCCGTTTCGAGTCAACGGTCAAAGGTGCAAACACTATATCGGTGAACCTAAAGAGACATCTTTGATTGTTAAATTTCTCGATATTCTCGGATGTGGTGTTACTCGAGTCGAAGAATTTAACGAGTTATCACCCGACTTGTTCTCCGAGGATGGCGGAAGTGATCCTTACGAAGAAGTTCTAGTGGTAGTGTTGATATGGAAGAGTTTGAAAGGAGCGACAAGCAAGCGTCATCGAGAGGACTCGAGTATGAAGAGGTCACCCATAGGGAGGTTCAAGCGTATGTGGAGGGCTATTAAAACTTTTCCCCCATGTGTGCGATGTTGTTTCTGCAGCCACACACTTGATCGAGAGCGTACGAGGTAATGGGTGGCGAGAAAAGTCAAATGGCCTGATCCAGTGAGCTTAGGCGTGTCGAGCTAACGACATTAACCAAAAAAGCGCTACTAGGAGGCATCCTAGATATCCCTTATTATATTAGCTAGGTTACATTCACGCTTTTAGTGTTTTATTTATTTAAGTTTTAGTTTGATTAAGTTTTAGCTAACTAAGTTGTTCTATTGTTATCATCGGTTAGTGTGCTTTTAGGTATGGATTACGAGTTCTTCCGAGGAGTTCCCCCTCATTAGTCGGATCCCGCCGATCACGATAGATGATGGACCGGGAGGCACTATAGTCCTTCATGTAGATTTTGACATTAGCACTCGAGTTAAGACCATCACGTGCGTTATCATAGTTCCACCTTGTTCGGGAGGCGGCGATTTCACGATCGAGGAGTTGCGAGGAGGCCATAGGGCGCCCCTACACGATCCTTAATGATCCTATCTTGTGGATTTGGCACTAGTCTTTGCAGTGAGCATTCGAGAGGTGTTGAGGTAGCGGTGAGGATTGGTGTTTGCAAGATGAGTACGACTTTCCTCCATTGTCGACATGCTTCGGACGTCTCATTCGCGTAGTGGATTGGGGACGAAATCTCACGTTGAACTAGTGAGTTCTTAGTTAGTTTGGTTTTCGTCGAGCCCCGACGTAAAACAGAAGCGCTTGGTGGGAGGCAACCCACTGTTTTAGTTATGTTTTTAGTTACTTCTAAGCTATTTTAGGTCTTTAATATTTCATCATTGTACTTTTGAATTTTATTTGACGTTAATAAGAATTGCACTTCAATTTTAATTAGCTTATGTGTGAATAAGTTTGCTTTTTTATCACTCTCTCTGGTGGACGCCCGTTCATAAAAATGGACGCCCGTCCAGATTGCTTGTTTTTATGGACGTTCGTCCAACATGGTGGACGCCCGTCTGCAAAAGTCCCTCCTATCCTGTATGTAAAAATGCCCCATGGACGAGCGTCTGAATTTATGGACGCCCGTCCGATTCATCATGATTACTAGTGAACGCCCGTCCGTCGGGATGGACGAAAGCGCCCACTATGGGCCTATATATACCTGTTCTAGGCGTGAACCCTCATTTCCCTACGATTTTCAAAAGAGAACCCGACTTTTCCCCTCCTCCAAACCTCAAATCTTCGTTTCTAAACCAAATTTGGCGATTTTTGTTGCAAAAGAACGGTCTCTGCACCCTCTTTTCATTTATCCAATCCATTTCCTCCAACAATCAACACACATTGACGAATCAGGATTGTTCAGTGCGGCCATTTTCATAAAAGTTCGAATTTTGGTGACCAATCTTGGTGTTTCTGGGCTTCAAATCCATTCGATCATCATCCTTACATAGCATTTGGTAAGTCTATAGCAACTTTTCTTGATTCCTTTCACGTTTTTGTGGGTTCGATCTTCGGGTCGGCTCATTTTCTTGAAATTTCTCTCATTTTGTTGCTATTTTCTTCTTGTTTTGGTGTTGTGATGGTGTGGTGATGTTGGTTGTGGTGGATGGGTTGGTATTGTTGAATTGAAATCCCGATTTGGACGATAAACGGGTAACCATTTGTGTGAATGGTTTAGTTTAGTTATAAGTGGACAATGGTGCGTAAGAAGGAAATTGTGAAGCGTTATGGTAAAGGTTTGGCCAGGGAGAGAGGTAAACGGCAACGTCCTGAGTTTGATCCATCAGAATTGGACCCTAACAGAGGAATAGTCTTTCGAGATCAACCGCCTAGAACATCTCAACAAACAAGAACCAATTTAAGAGATGAATCCTCTTCAAATTCTGAAACCGAGGACGATGATGAGGTCCCTCTCGTAAGAATGTCTCGAGGCACTCGGGGTGGTGAATCTTCTAGAGTGAGGTTGGTGCGAGAATGTCGTTGGGGAGCGGTGAAGCCGAAGCTACATGCACCCCCAAGAAGAAAGCTAAGAATGTTGCCCCTCTTGCTATGCCCGCGTCGATTCAATCAATCCACGAGCTCATAGTGCCTACACTAAGGATTATGTGACTCGGAGTATGATTTTTGACAGAGAGGTCAAGACACAACAAGTTGATCCGGCCTTCGTGAAGATGCTAAAGGCTCGGAAGTGGGATGAGTTACTGAAGATTCCTCCTAACCCGGTCAATGATTCTATAGTGAGAGAGTTCTATGCGAATTGTTTCGAGACGGATTTGGATGGCGGTTTTGTGATGGTTCGAGGTGTCAAAGTGCCTTTTTCCGCCAAGGTGATCAACCGAAATATAAGTTGCCGGCGCCGCGGCTTGGATTTACAAGGAGGAGATCGCTAGGCGGCAAAATGAGGAGGTAAGGATCCGATGGAGGAGCTGCGATTGAAAGTTTGTCGGATGTGGCATGGGTGTTGAGACCGAATGGTGATAGGAAGGAGTTAATCACCACGACTTGGACCGAGGATTGGCGAGTCATCGTCGGTTTATCCAGAGTCGGTTGATTCCTAAGAATAATCTCACACATTTTATATCGGTGATCTTGGGATGTTGTGGCGCGTTGGTTTTCGGGTTGAATGTTGATGTTGGGCAAGCTTTGTTTGATGATGTTTTGGCAAACCAAAAGGTATCTACCCGGAGTTTGATAGTGCCTCATTTGATACATCAGTTATGTTTAGATGCTGGGGTTGCTGAGTATGCATCAGACCACAGGACTAAGAGTTACCCCCCTATTCGTAGAGAGAAGGTTGTTCCCGCTTCGAGCCTGGTTCCACATCGGCACCGCCTCAAGCCTCGATTCTTTGGATTATCTTCTTCCGAGATTACTCGGCATAGTATGGCTCATAGTTTGAGGCGATGTTGAGTGATATCCGGGATGGCCAGGATAATATCTTATCGGTTTTGGAGTGTATGGTTGATGGAAGGCAACCGAGAGATCGGAGGGTATTCAATGCGAGTAATATGGATTATGTCTTCTCGGAGCGGATAGAGAGGGTGATAGCCGAGGTGGTCAAGATGGAGGAGAAGCCCGAGTCGGATGAGGAGGATGAGCCCCGGTAGAGCTCGCTCTCTGCGTCTACTACGCGACTGAGCTACACCACCGCCGTCCCTTTGTTCTTGTTGCACTCTACCCGGATCCTCCTCATGTTGATGTTCTGTTCTTTGAGACGACTCCGGGGCTACCTTGAGTTTTTATTTGCTTTACATCTTTACGGTTGTTGCACTTTTTGATACATTTCATTCGATTTGGTTGTACTATACATTGTGTTACTTTCCTTTTGGTTACTTTTCATGGTTCTTGTACTTTTACGGTTTCTCGTTCTTTGACTTGTGTTGACATATTTATTTGATGGTCCTATCTTTTCATCCGTTTGAATTATTATCTCTCATCGCCATATTATACCCGCCCCCGAGTTTCTGTTTTTCGCGTGTTGCAGAGGTGGTTTTTGTCGAGTAATCGTTGAGTTCCGTTTGGACGTTTTTTCCACGCTTTTTGCGAGCGTTGGCCTTTTCATGCTCCAGCCTGACCAACATCTCGATTTTTCTACGCAAATACAGCTAAGTTTCTTCTCATTTTCCTTTCTGCACAACATGAGGACATGTTGAGTTTTTAAGTGTGGGGGAGGGGATAGTTCGAATGCGTATACGTTTAAGTACTACGTTAGTTTGTTTATTATGCAAAAATATGCTCAATTTTCAAAAAAATTTCCCTATACTTGTGTTTTTGTTTGGTCCCGAGTAGGCAATTCAACGTGAAGTTCGTTGTTTTTGCAATCATCTATGCGATATTTCATATGTTTGATAAGTTAGTTGTTTCACCAAGATTTACATTTCACGAGCCATAGTGAATGATGAGCTATTTTATTAAGTTATACCCGTTGTGGATCGGTAATTTTGATTATCTTTTAAGTCATGTGCTTAGTGCTACGTGCATATCGTGAGATTTATGATAGTTTGTATTTAGTTCCGTGAGTACGTTACAATTGTGAATATCTAGACGTTTGAATGTGATAAGTAACACGGGACTAATGTCAATTAAAAAGACAAGTTAATAGTTGGTTAATATGGGTGTGTCGGAAGCTAGTCGATGATTTGAGTGAGGTAGGGTATACCACGTATGTCCTATACCACTATGATGACTAAAAGCTCACTTACGTTAGAAAAAAGCTGCCTTATGATTGGAGTAAGGTAGGGGATTATCTCGAAATGTCCTATTCTGCTATGAGGGCAATAGCTTCTTCTAATGTGTGTTTAAAGTGAATAAGTTAAATTAACTAAAGAATTGTTGCGAAATTGAATAAGGCTTAGTTCTCGTTAATCTTATCCCCAGTATAAACCGATGGATATGATGTAGGGATTATCCTCTGAGTATTTCAGAAAGGCCCTAGATATATTCGATCATCCTTTTCGGGATATGTCACGTTTGTAGGGTGCACCTTATGAGTGTCATTTATTACTATTCTGCGAGGGGGTAATAGCTAGTTTTGCTTGAGTTGTTCAAGTTTGGATCTAGTGGAAGTTCCCTATGGCTATGCACTCACACACCGGTGGACATCTAAGTTATTGGATGTATGTTATATTTGTTTAGATGCATGCTTTCCTTTCTCGAGCCTAATTTTCGTTTTGTTTTGCTTGGGACGAGCAAAGTTTAAGTGTGGGGGAGTTGTTAAGGGTGAAAATCTATGTTTTATTATGATATATTTTACGATATTTTCCTCTTAATTGGATTGATTGCATGATAAATAGCCCTCATATGGAAATATTGAGCATACTAGGTTTTAAGGACTTATTCGCAATATTGAATAAATTATGTGTTTTCATCATGAATTATAATTAATTGGACTTTATTACGATTTGCGATGTTTTCCATGTATTATAGGTATGATTATTGTGCTCAAATGATGGTCAAAAGAGATAAATTTGATTTGCAAAGGTTTAAGGAAGAGATAATGATCGAGTGGAGAGAAGAAAAGAGATAAAGATGCAAAAATCGCATTCAAGTCATTATGAGCGTTGTCCATGCGGCGTCCATATCGAACGAGCGTTTGAAATCTTGAGCAGCGCCCATGGAAACAATCTTGATACTGAGAGAGTGCGAACGGAGTTTGAACAGCGGTGAGGAGTTCGAAATATCGAACAGCGCCCACTCAATTGAAGCAGCGTCCGAATGCCGACTTAGTGAAACCGCCTCAAATCTCTATAAATACCGCCTATTTTCACACATTGACACACGAGTTTTACAATCTTAAAACCCTAAACCCTAAAGGCGGCCTTGGCTGCGATTTTACACTTTTATTTTCATTTTATGCAACTTTAAATTCAATCAAAGTAGGCTAGTTTTATGTTGTTTTTATACATTCTTTGAGTTCTTGAGGATGTTCAGAGGCTAGAACCTCCATCAAAGCGAGTTGTGAAGCCATCAACGTGAATTGATCATTTATCTCGGTTATTTCTTGTGAGTATTTATTTATGGTTGTTTCTTATTCATGCTTTACTCATGTTTTTAGTGCATTATATCGGAAGATTGCATGTTTTTGATTGTGTTTATGCTTGACGGGAGTCACGTTAAACCTTTAGATCACCATGAATAGGAATAGACTTTGAATCTATAGTAACGGAAGTTAATAGGTTCGATCACTAGGTTAAACATAAAAGTTGACATCTTTGGTCTTTTAAACGCGTTAATCTAGCATTGGAAGATACTAGGTTAATAGATGAAATACCTAAGGAATTAGGATTTCATGTTTAGAGAAGGTGAATCACAACCTCAGTAAATACCACGTAAAATCGAGATAGGAGATCAATGCATGTTGATAGGTGGATCAATCCTCGTTTGTCTTTTATAAACTTGATTTACAATCCTCATAGCTTAGTTTAGATTAGTTAATCTATTTCCCTGCACTTTTAGTTTATTTTATCGCTTTCAAATCTCTCCTAGCATTGGATTAATCTCCTCTGTCTAGTTATTTTCTGCATATTTGTTTAGTTAGTTATTCGTTAGGTTAGTAATCGTGACAATAATTAGTTAAAAACAAAAGCTAGGGTTAACATTCGTCTAGTTCCCCGTAAGATCGACCCGGCATAGCCTCTGTACTACGATCCTTGCACTTGAGGTTAACCGGTTTTATTACTTGTTTATTTTGTATTAATAAAATCTGTGACAATAAGGTGCAGTCGTTTGATGGATAATACCAGAGTCTGAACATAATTCATTAAACGGTGCATCATATTCACCACCTCTATCACTACGAACCTTCTTGATTCGTTTACTAAGATGATTCTCGACTTCATTCTTATAGTTTTTAAAAGCCTCAAGTGTCTCATCTTTGATACTTAGCAAATAGACATAACGGTATCTTGTACAATCATCGATAAAAGTTACGAAGTATTTTTTTACCACCTCTCGTTTGTACAAATTTTAAATCACACAAGTCTGTGTGAATTAAATCTAACGGTTTGGTGTTTCTTTCCACGGAAGGAAAAGGTGCCTTAGTCATTTTAGCTTTGACACATATATGGCATTTTTCATTATTATTAAATTTTAAATTAGGTAATAAATCTAAGTTCATCATCCGTCGAATAGATTTATTATTTACGTGTCCCAATCTATTGTGCCATAAGCAATAAGTCTCAACCCATGTCTTAATTATTTATGCCTTAAACGGGCAAATTGATTTCGGTACAATAGTCAAAACATTGAGCTCATACATACCCACAATCACATTTATGCAAACATAAAATTATTCTAATTTTAGTTTACAAAACGAAGGTCCATAAAAAACAATTTATCGACAGAGTGCCTTCGCTAATCACCAATCCATTCTCAGTGAAAGTGCAATTTGTTAGCAACAAATTCTAACTTGTAACCCAGTTAGTAAGTCGAGGACCGTAAATATAATTTCCATTTAGGTCCAGCACATGCAGAACATTTATGATAACCAGATAATTTCCATTTTTTAAATTCAACGTGATATTCCCATAACCAACAATTTCAGACTTTGTTGAATTTGCCATGAAAACATTTTCTTTAATTTCCTGGTATCCCCAGAATAAAGATTTGTTCGCACACATATGTTGAGTAGCACCTGTGTCTACGCACCAATCATATGTCTCTTCATAGATTAGATCCACGTCATCCTCGATCTTTACTTGAATTTCTTTCATTTCTGTTCAAAACAGAAGATAAACTGTTATTTCGCTTACAACTTGCATCGAAATAATATTACTTAGTACAACATAATATTGTGTCACGGTAGATTATATCACTATAATCAAAGAAAGAATTATATTTTAACAATTCTCTCTCGAACACTTAATTAAGTGTCACAACATACACATTCACATTAAGATTCACCTCAGTGATTTTTCTCATTTAATTTTTCTGGTGTCTTACCATGAGAAACAGCAACCGCAACAACGTTTTCACTTCCACGAGTGGATGTCAATGACGCATCATTAACAATAGTCATTTCTGTTCAGAATAAAAAACAGAAGATCAACAACACAACTGAGTCGTTTTTGCCAAAAAAACGAGACAAAAAAGCAGAAAATCGTTTTTACCAGAAAACGATAAAAAAGGAAGATGGACCAGTTTTTACCAAAAACCAATACAAAAAAACTGACCGGTTTTACCAGAAACCTATACCAAAAAGGAGTTTTCCCCGGCAACGGCGCCAAAATACTGACAGACCTAAACCTAACCTTGGAAACGGCGCCAGAAAGCTGACGGACATTACCTAGGCTATACAGATCCTAACCGGCAGTGTACCGGGTCAAATTGTAGCTCTAGTCTGGTGAGTCAGGCCGTATTCCTCAGGGAAAACATGGTAATTCTTTTAAGTGGGGTTAAACACCAAGAAGCTATTATTAACTCGATCTAAGTCGCATTTTTACTTTTTCCTGGGTTAGATTATGTTAGTAGTTAGATTGTTAGAGTTAGATGTTAGTAAAACAGAAAATAAAACAAATAAATACTAATATTATATATATTTTTGGATCTAGCCAAGAATACGTTACTGAATTACGATCTCTTTTTAGTAGAAATAAATGAGACAGATCTTCCTTTATTCAAGGTGTAAATTATATATGAATCGGTGTACTCCTAAGCTAGACAACTCCTCCTCACACGAGCGTATGAAATTGTCATATGTCAAATGTCATCACCCAAGGTCCACAAGCGCCCCATGCTAATCTTAGTTAGTCAAAGCAGTGCAGTACAAATCTACCCCGGATAAAAGAGGTTATTCCGTTCGTCAGACGGCCGATGTTATTCAAGAGGCTCCGGTTGTCAAGCGGATCGATTTAACACAAACGGTGTAGTTTCAATTAAACTGTGATTTTAACATTATTAAGATCTCGAGTACAAATTTCAATAAGATTCATCTTTCCAGGACAAATCTGCCCCCGGGTAGGAAATAGGATTCCGTTAATCAGACGGCCATTTTTACCCTCCGGTTTTTCTATTTTTACTCATATCCTGACTTCTCTGGTCAGTACATCGCCAGGTTATATGTGGTATTCATCATGATTGATTACGTCATTCCGAATATATTATCGTTACGTAGTGAAATAGAAAAAGATTCATTATAATTAGTTTTAATCATGATTACCAGAGTCGATCATTCATTTTACCAAAAGATTAACTAATTCAGATTCATATCTTGGCTAGACATATTTTTAGTTTAACATAGTGATAGATATAACAAAAGTAATAACTTGATAAAATTACCCGTTAGGTGCAAATCAAAGCCGTATTCTCTGAAAATAACAACTTCTTCAATAACAACTTTCTCGGTAATTCTCTCAAGCATTACAACAGTACTACTTTTATTTATAAAAACATATATACATACATAGACATATGTATATACGGGCCCGAAAATAAAATAAAACGAGAAAAGAGATGAAAAACGGAAATGAAGAAGAGGGGAATGGAAGAAATGGGAGGAGGTGGAGAAGAGAGATCTTGGCCAAGAGTGGCCAAGATGGGGCAAGGAATTATGCTAGCAAGGGGGGGTATTTATAGGATTTTTTAGGTTCGAACCGAGTCAAAGTCTAGTTCGAGCCGAGTTTTGGTATAATGCCCATAACTTGAGTTGTAGACCTCCGATTGACGTGATTCAAAATCCGTTGGAAAGCTCGTTTGAAGATCTAAAACTTTCATCAAGGACTCTTCCCATGAAAATGCCTCTAAGTTGGGTCGAAATGCAGATCAATGACAGTATAGTTGTAGTACCACTGCGTTTTGATGCGTTTGAACATTTATGCTTCGGGCACACTCTTCTATCCCTCAAAAGACATCTTTTAAGCCCAAAAGTGATGTATTTTGACTTGGCCTTGGGCTCCAAGTTTGGTGAGCAAAATATCAAGGATATTTATTTTGGTGATCAAATAAATATCCAAGGGAATATGCTTGGAATATGCCAAGGATAATAAATATCCATTCGGCCATTTCTTCAATCAGACATAACTCTCGTCTCGTTATTCAGTCTTCAATTCCGTCTCCGCAGTAAATCTTATCTTTTTTACCTGAACACAAAGAAACGAACCGCGAGTAAATCTGACAATAAAAGTTCGTAAACTGCGTTGAATTTTACTGACTCTTTTTAGGTTAATATTACAGTCTTTAGTTATGATATTTTTAGTTTTAACATAATAGTGAAAAATAAAACGTTTATAAAATATAGTAATTTTTATCACGACAGTCCGGTTATTAAATCGATAAAAAAACTTATAAAAATACCATAAAAACACGATAATTTATATAGTAATTACTACTCATACATTTTGATAAAACTTAGTATTTATGACTTGATTTGATACATAAATGCTCAAAATGGTATCAGAAGTGGGGCGAAATGTCATAATAATGATCATAAATTTATCTCTCATCAGTTATACCCAAAGTATTACAATGCGAAAGTAAAAAATAAAGAATAGGAAAGATGAAGAACACTTTATTAGATTCTGAACTTGACAACAAACAGAAAAGAAAAACAGAAAGAAAAACTACAAAGGATATGTAACCGGGACGAGCTAATCTCTGTCCTTAAGACAATTATGCTCCGGCAGTACCCACGGTTTAGCACTTGTCTCCCAGGATAACCCAATTACCTGTTCAGAATTGAGGTACTTCAGCTTCTGAACTCAACGAACTCTTGGTGCTTCAGAATCTCTTCAACTAAATGCAAACTACCTTACTATATGAGATGGAAAAAAATATTATTTTTGAAAACTTATGTTGTGACATTTCCACCAAAGAGGGTTTATATAGGTAGAAAAAGTAACTCCACTCCTAAGGCCATTAACCCCCAATAATGACCACTACTAGCACTTATGACCACTAAATGACCACTAACCCACTAAGTCATTAATGGACAATTTCTTCAACAAAACTAACACTCTTAATTAAACAATTTGGCCTCAACTAGCTCGATGGATCCTTTTTTTTCCAAATAACGGTCTTTACACCGCATATTCGACCCGACTCTTATACGAGACAAACCCCGGCTTTGTTTAAAGATTGCCCCACAATTTTATCACATGCCATGAAACCAAGATTGCCCCACAATTTTATCTAATCAGAAGAGGAAGGACCATTGTTCCTTCTCTTTAGGATTAGGATTGGCATAAACTCCCACAAACCATAATTTTAATAATAGAGTCATACTTTTTTTATTTCAATTGTCCAATATATAGTATTCATAGTGCAGATTGAAATACCTTGACGCCAAAAGAAGGTAGACTATTCACCGATCTAATCAAAAGATCATATGCAGTGTGACGATTCAAAAAATCGTCAAGGTAATCAAACAAATCTGCTTCCTTGATTATGACCTAAGGATGCTCCAAGAACACAGAAAAACGATGGAAGAGAGGGGGAAGATTTGGGATGTTTAGACTGCACTTGATGATGATCAAGCTGCCTACGTATCCAATGGTTCAATTGGAATCAAGTCTCCGTAGTTCCTTAGGGATAGTTTATATAGGGGGGCTTAGGCCCTAGGGTTTAAGGGGGCGTGTCAGCGAGTGACACTGATTAACGTATTCCCTAAGGAAGAAGATTATGATTGTGTGATCTCCATGATTATAGGAGATAATTATGGTATTCGAATATTAGCATTAAGTGGTAAAGGTTCGAGTCTTAATTACTCAAGATTCTATGATAGTTATCTGATTGTCATACAGGTGATAAATAACATTGTTACTCGAGATAAATTAAAAAGGCAGAGTTGGCCCCTAGGGATCGGGAGCAAGGGCCGGTCTCCTGCCAATTAGAAATTGTACAAGTCCAAAGGCTTAGCCCGACCTACGCGATCGGCGGAGATCGTAGCCGGTCGACCAGAGTCCGATGCATGCCCCGTCCTGCCAGAAACTGGGACGGTCCGACCTTATGGGGGTCGGTCGTACGGGAACCAGTGGTGACAAAGTGGGTGGATGAGCCCCCTGGGCTCGGAACTAGGGATTCAAAAGCAGTTTATCCCTCTGAGTCAAGTGTTGAGCCACCAAAGAGGTGCCACGTAGGTGTGCCCATTTTTTGGCAGCATCATAAGCCCCCAAGATCCAGCCGACCCCTAGTTGGTCGGCTCGGATCTACAAAGGCGGCTCGGCACAGAAGTTTTTAGCCTATAGATTTTTAGATTAACTTAGGAATCACCAGGTGGCAAGGCTAGTTATGACACAGTTGTAATTATCCCGGGAAACGAGGCGTCGCTACTCACTAACTCTAACCGAGGCCGTTTTTCAAGGTAAGGGGGGTTATAAACCCGTCATATCAATCGTTTCGTAACTACGCTGAGTATTAAACCAGAAGATTTGCTGCCGGTTGCCATTCGTCATCTTCTATTTCTCCAACTTGAAACTGCAAGTAAGCATTCTTTCCTTCTTATTCCGACTTTGTAATTTGGTCTCTTTAGGTAAAATCTTGTTCCTTCGAAAGATCCTAGAATCGATTCTTCGCCATGGCCATAGCTGATAGCAGAGATGTGGGGTCAATTCTGAAACAAAAGGATGTAGAGGAGATTTGCGAGAAATATGGGATTGATGAGGCTAGGTTTTCTCCCCAGCTACCGTCGGGGGATCATCAATCGGCTCTGGACCCGCCGGAAGGTTTTTGCTCCGTCCGTAGGGAATACTTCGAGGTGGGGTTGCGATTGCCTTTCTGTCCTGCCCTTTTGGCGGTTCTCCGGCATTACGGGCTAGGGATATCTCAAATAGCCCCCAATGGTATTAGGGCCGTTATCGGGTTTGCGATTTGGTGTAGATTGTTAAATATTAGATTTACGGTAGATAAATTTAGGTATTTTTATCATCGGGTAGGATTAAGGGACCATCCCTACCGATATTACTTTGCTAGAAGGCAGGGGAAAACTTTCAGCATCCTTATCTTTCCTCCCGGTCGGGATTCTTTCAAAAGGTGGAAGGAGAGGTTTTTCTATGTGAGGGATGACGGTCACGACGAATTGAGCATTTGGAATACTGCGGATTTGTAGGGGGACGAACGCCCGGATAGGCCTGAGTCCTGGGTGGAGAAGATTCGGAGATCGGGATACTCGATCGAGTGGCAAAATCTGTACGACAACCTGATAGAGGCGGCTCGGTTGGGGGATGCAGGCCCTGAGCCTTATGTGGAGTTTACTAAGGCCGAATGGAAGATCTGTAGGGTTTACTTAAATTGTACTTTATATTTGTTAACATACCTATGCCCCTTGTTTGACTAACTTTTCCATCGGCATATGCAGTGGCTGATTTTGCTGACCTGATGGCGGGAGCAGAGAGGGATGTGGCGGGTCGTCAAACTGAGAATATGAATTTCCACACAACCCTCTTCCACAAAAGATTCTGAATTGCCTTGTATTGCATCATCATTCAGGGCCCGTTGTTGACCACGACCAGGCTCACTTGCAAAGGTCATTGGGAGATCACAATGTTTTGATTGTCAAGTTCATCGGGGATGATATTGAAAATGCAAACATTGTATCCACAGAAGGAATCCTTGTTGGCTTGAAGCGATACCACTTTTTCAAATCATCAACCTCCCCATCCCCAGGAACCTCCCCATCCCTAAGAACCTTCCACCAATGTGTTAATTGAGGGGCCCATGAGGGCCGAGTCATGTGCCAAGCATACATGTACTCACGTGCTGCACTAAGGGTTGTGGCCCAAACCTGGGAGACGTTGATCGGCCGGTCATCAAACGCAGCGATACAACGCGCCTTCCAGATATGCCACACCACCCAAATGAATTCCGCAACCCCCTCCTTTGACATCCCCTGCAGTAGTTGCGTAAAAAGAACCTTGAAATGTCATGTGTATATAAATATATATTAGTATACTAGTCATATACCCGTGCACATGCACGGGGTTGGGATAGTAAATAGTCATATATCCTTCTCATCTTTGTATCTTTTCTCAAACCACATACATTCGTTATAACCACAACCCATTGTGAGACATGAAAAGAAAAGGCAGTGCATAGTAGTCGATAGAATTAAACGAACAAAAAGGTAACAACAAAGGTAATTAATCATAATATTGACATGAATCATTTATATGTTTTAAGATTTCTATAAAATTTGAATTGCACCTAACCATATATTGCACGTCTATTGCAACAACATTCGCAGTGTTAAAGAACAACTAATGGTCGTCAAACATTATTAGTGCATGGAAGGAACTCCAACCAAGAGTTCACCTTAAAGAAACCCATACCCAATCGGTCTCATGTCAATGTAGTGAAGAGCTTATAATTTAATTGCATGTGTGGGTGTATTTTAAATCACACACGCAACACATAATGCCCATGAATAAAGGCCTAGGC
This sequence comes from Gentiana macrophylla, assembly GCA_026214975.1. NCBI lineage: Eukaryota > Viridiplantae > Streptophyta > Magnoliopsida > Gentianales > Gentianaceae > Gentiana > Gentiana macrophylla. Next base: position 11,943,798 of record CM047817.1, read on the forward strand.
AATGATCCTTTATCAAATGTTTAGCAAGCAAGTGGCTACTACTCCATTCACTTCAAACTGAACTACTACATGTCTAAAGTCTTTAGAATGCGTAAACACATCGATGTCTAAAGTCGCGCTGGTTTGGACAACAATTTCATCAATTTCCACCAAATTATAATGGAACATAATCTATCCCGACTTGAATGTAGATAAATAAATAAATAAGAAAGACCTGAGAACAATAGCAGAAAAAATAAACAATAACAAACTGCTAAAATTTAAAACCAACAATCCAAATAATACATTTTGTGGAATGGTTCAATCAATTATTGAAAAAAACACACAAATAATACATCAGCAAGGATAAAAATAAAAATAGTAGATTCAAAATTCCTTTTGTTACGAATATCGAATTTGGGTTTCCCAACTTCAACCATAACCATCCTCATGCATTCCACCAAAATGTTGCACCCCTGCTACCAATGAAACAAATAAAAGGGGAAAATGCAACGTCAAGCATAATAAATATGGGTTTTTTATAACATATATATTCACACGCAACAACAATTTCCCAATCTTGTTCTCCTCTGCAGCAGAAAGAGGTATTCCTCTTATGGAGGTGTTGTAGGAATGAAAAGAATTTTTTACCATTCTACCGGCACTCTCCACATGCGAAACTGAGAACATTTTCCTCAGTTCAAGAATTTCAAAGGAGACACCACAAAAAATTTCAACTTCTTTTTTTGCAGCAAATCCAACCATAGACTTGTGATTGTGTCACATAAGCGAATTGAACAAATAAAAATCACCAATAATACCAAGCTTAACCATGTGTATGTATGAAATGGGGGAAACAGATGGATGAAATAAAATACTCTATTTGTTACCAAAAGTAATAAAGTAAACAAAATAACATTTTGTGTCTGCTTATTATTCCGATTTCCAGTTTGCGTAAACTTGCGATCCGGTTTTATGTAAGTGTCGTGATTTTTAGAAGATTAAAAACAAAAAAAGAAACAAACATGCCGATCGAATGAACCTGCTTAATTTAAACATCCCGCTTGGATTTGATTGGGAAAAAATGAAAGGGAAGAAGAAACAAACCTGCAGATCAAATCGAAGACATGAAACGTGGAATACATAACATACAATATCGAATCATTATCTCTTCAACTTCTTATCTCAAACTTGAATCTCCTGCTTATGGCTTTACTTTAACAAAAAAAATCTAAATTATGGTAAACTTCGGGACAAAACAAAACTTGAGAAAGCTAACCTTAAGCTTGAGAATAGCCCCGCAATCTAAATTATGGAAAACTTCAAAACAAAACAAAACTTGAGAAAGCTTACCTTAAGCTTGAGAATAGCCATGTTAACTGTACCTGCTAAAAAAAATTGACCATAGTTGAGTAATACCTCTATTGAAAATCCAATGAATTTGCAAGCATCAACCATCACACCGAATATTGCGAGGAAATGAAAAGAAATATAATAAGAATATTCTTACCATCACGGTTTTTTTGACGTCATCTAACATGAATCATCTTTCGAATCACAATCTCTACTAAAACAATAAAAATTTGTTTAAACCCATCAAACGAAATTAGTTTGATTGCAACCCAAAACAGCTCCACAATATTGACAAAACAATCTATGAAATAACGCTCACAATTCCCTTAGATTTCCTACCATTCAAATCCGTCAATGAAAGCGCTTAATTTAGTATCACGCTTGGATCTAATTGAAAAAACATAAAGAAGAAGAAACATAAACAACATGAAGAAGACGAATCCGTCAATGAAGCCACTTAATTTAAACATCCCGCTTGGATTTGATTGAAAACAATGAACATGAAGAAGAAGAAACAGATGGAAAACATTTAAAAGAAGAAAAAACAGACATGGCGATCGAAGAGAGGAATGTGGCAGAAAAGGACATACTTTTATGTTTTGAAAATCAAAAGGCGTCGTATTGGAGCTGGAAGCGTTATCCGCAACAGTTGAAAGAGTTATTTCAGGTAAGTAAGATCATGATATAAGTGCAATCATATAAAACTTCAACCATGAAAAAAAGAAAAAAAAAAAAAGAAAAGAAAAGAAAAGAAACCCACAGGAAAAGCTTTGTAGAACAGGAGTCAAAAGATGAATAAACATAAAAGCATCCCATTTCACTCTTTAAGTTTCTCGACATGGATATGGTAGGTAATGAAAGATCACATGAACAACCAACAAAAATTAAATAGATAAATACCAAAGAGGAATATATCATTTTTTTCATCTGTAAATTGTAGTAAAACATGATACATCTGCCAAAAATAATGTCCAACTCAAAACATAAGCTATAAAATTCAATTATGCAAAAATAGACAGATCAAGAATAGGGATGTCAAGGAACTAAAGATTCAAGTTAAAAAGCGAACTCACAAAGACACAAACTGGAGCAAAGCAGCAGAAACAACAGATGAAGTTCTTCACTTGAAACTTACTTGGCCATTTGAATTCTTCTCTACTTCTGAACCTGAAAATTCACAGAAGATAATCTATCTCACATTTATTTATTGCACTCGCTCCTTTCACTAATATGTGATTAAGTTGCAGCTATAAGAGAAGCAGAAGTAGATAAGAAATTACAAAAATAAATGTGAAAAAACATTAAAAGAAGAAATAGAACAACTTTGACATTTCTCTCTAATCTGTCTATTCCTCTTTTTGTGGGAGAATTAATTAATGGGCTGAATCTGCTGCTATCTTTCTTGAGATGCAACATGGATGCTCTTTGTGAGGCTGGATGTGCAAAAAAAAAAAGAAAAAAATAGTATCAAAAGGATGAATGATAAGCCCGTCATATCATATAAGTTGCAGAAAATATTAATCGTGAAAAATACACGCTAATTCATCCAAAGCGATAATCCTACATGGTTGACAAAAGCATCACTACTTACAACCGGTGCTCGAACATATAAAACTTACCCAAAATAGAAACATCCTTAATGGAGCTCTAAATATTTATTCATATCAAAAAACTCTTTTCATTATCCAAACTCTTTGACAAATTTTATGACACAACGGTCTTACCAAGTGGATTGATGACATGGTAAAACAACTCCATTAAAATTTTGACAAGTCACATTTGTGGACCCCATATACAACTCACTCTTAAAAATGACAGGCCTTGACGGAAGTTATCACTTTCCGTCAGATTCAAATTTTCATTCCCCTCCAAATTTATTTTTCCCACCTCCACGTCTAAATCTGCTTAGTACTTTATTTTATTTTATTTTTTTCTTTTAGGGAAACCACTTTTCTCTTTCTGCTTCAAAACTCAAATCTATTACTGCTTCAAAACTCTTCCTCCATTGCTTCAGGTTTGATTTTTTATTTTAACCCCTGCGTCTATTTTTCAACATTGCCCCTCTAAAAATCATTTCTTTTACTAATTTCCTGTGCAGAATCTTGAACCGACTTTAGGGTCTTCATGCTATCAGAAATAGGAGGAAGATAAGCTCACCATGATTGAAACCGAAACCCCCATCTCGGACGAATTAAAAGACATGAAAGGTTAACTGTGAATTAAAATTTGATACTTGATTTCACATATATATTAATGATCGATGATATATAGAACTATGAGTAGGCAAGATCCCAAAAGCGCATATGTGAAGCTGTAATTAAGAAATACATGGATTAAGGAGTCGATCCCGCCCCCGGGAAGGTAATTTTTTTATTTTGCTATATCATATTTTCAAGATCATTGATATTGAAGGCTTCATTAGTGGGGTTTTTTCCTCAGCACTCAGATCATTATGGTATGTTTTTTGACTGATGAGAAGCGTGCCAAAACACACTTTTGCACATGATCATCGGGGCTTACATCACGATCAATAGGCATTACATGATAATCAATGGTGGAAATGTTTGCCGTGTCTTTATCGAATCTTCGAGGCCTTTTTTTGTGGTAATGGTAAATAATCAGCAGTGACCCCTTGGGATTATCGATTCTATGGTGTGAAGATGATGGAAAGATAGATAGTAAGCCACCAAAGAATGGGAGAGGATTAAGTTATTTATGAATTATTGTTGTCTGCATCCGTCTGTGGTTATCTAATGATTAATCAGCATCCATCTTATCATAATTTATTTGTCATTTGTTGAGTTTCAATAAAAGATCTTAACTTGGTGCTTTAATCATTTGTCCCGGTTGTTGTGGTGCAGGATGAAAGTCTTTATCTTTGTTAGACATTTCGATCATACGATTCAAGAGATGCAACATCCTTACGGTGACTGCAATGGTAAGGACGGGTGCCCTCACAAGAGGGTCGTGCGCGATGAGAAGAGTTTGGAAATCATAGTGGATGAGGGTATGCAACAACATACTATATTTGTTGTGAATGCTAGTGAAGCTTTTGATACCATTACTGGAGACCTGGTTTTTGTTTTTCAACAACAATAAAACAAAAATCATAAGTTCAAACGCAAAGGATTTGATTAGTGCAAGTCTTTGGATGCTTACTTACCTGTACGATCTTCTCAAGAATTATTCTTAAATGTAGTTGGATGAGTGTGATATGATATCTGTGTGGATCGATGGGTTACAAACTAGATATTCTTCTTTGAAGGATGAGCACATGTATTTTCGTATCATAATTCTATACAACATCGAGACTTTGTCGGTGTCGTGATAGTGAAAATCAAATCATTTTTATGTAGTAATTGTTGTGAGATAGTCGACTTACATATTTCTCTTTCTGAATTGTGTCTAAGATGAAATTACAAATTTTTATATTCTTATTAGAATTCTGTTTTTTAGACTAATCACATGTTTGTTTGTTTTTTTTTTTAATCTACTCACAAATGTGCATTTAAATCTTTCTTGTCGGTTATGTTGCAGATTGTCTTTCATTTAACAAGTAACCTTTGATTTCCAGGAACAACTGAAATTGATCTAAGGTTTTATATCTTCTATGAATTTGTCCCGACTTGACTCATATTTTTGTTATATGGTAAATTGGTGGCCTAATATTAGCTGCAACAGGCAAATCAAATAAGTGAAGCATGTAACATGCTCTGGAAGAAGAAAAAATAATGCTTATAGCTTACTAACAATGTTGCAGGTGCTTGTTTGCCTACTACATAAAGCACCAATTTTCTCTATAATCAGCATATGCAAACCACTCCACACGTACTTATCAACTCTAAATTCAAATTAGACAAGAACAAAGTTTTGTGGGCACAACCGTGCCAAGCATCGTTACACCAACTAGTTACACAAGAATTTAGAAGAATATAGTCGATCACTTTTTAATTCAACTTCAATCACTTTGAAATTCTTGACATCAAAAATCTAACCGAAAAAAAAAAAAAAAAAAAAAGTGCAGCTACATCTTGTTACACATTTACATAATGCTAAGTCCACAAAACGTGGCATCAAATCAAGCCAAATGGTTGGCAATTAAAATACAACTTAAAGAAACAAACTTCAAAAGTCCATAGCCAATGTTCTTCCATTAGGTTACTTGATCTTGCATGTCAAATGACGTATCTTGATCCACGGATCTATTTTGTGCAACAACATTGGGGGCTGAAACCTATTGAACAAAAACTTCCAATGAGTAAATTAAATTTATGTAAAAGCTATACATATCATAATAGCAAATTTGTACAACTTAAACCTGACAAAAAAGAGTTGCAAATTCCATATTTGAACTTTGCTTAAACTGCACATGTACGTCATCAGCAGTAAGGCATACAAGCAAATAAATTTTCAACAAATATCTAAAAGTAATAAATGTCTTACCAATGCACTTCCATAAGAGTGTTGTTCAAAGGTACTTGGCATTCCTATGCAAGTGTTGCTCAAGGGCGCCTGAGATAAAGCAAATGATCCTTGCATAAAAATTACATAAGTACAAATATATTCATAATCAATAATCATGATCATAAGAACAATATGAAAACATTTACGTACCTGCTGTGTTGTGGATATCATATTTTTTTCATCCACCTGTTTTTTTGTTATCTTAGGTGTAGTCTTTTTTCTTTTTTTTTCAATTGCACTTTTCATCCGTAAATTCGGTGCCCCTTTTCTTCTTCTATTAATTGGATCCAAAATCACTTCCTCTTGAATACAACCATTATTTTGAGTATGATGCACCATTTCTTCACATCGATCCACATCAACAATGCGGTTTTGATACTCAATAATTTCAGCCCTCGCAAGATCCAAATATCTATTGGCAATCGCCAGTGTATGTTCATCAGAAGCAGCTAAACTCATTATAGCAAATGATTTTCTTGTCAACATGCTATGTCTTGCAGTAATGGAAGAAGAGGAAGTGCATTCATTTTTTTGCACATATTCATGAAAAGCTACACCTTGCTTTGCCGCTTTTGTCCATCTCTTTAATATGTAATTAGATGGAATCAGTGATAATCCCACATTAAAATGTAGAATTCTAAGTGCATGACTACATAACCATCCCCTTGTTTCAAACATATGACAAGAACAACTAACAGTTTCATCTTCTGTACAATATTGCACGTTGTAAGCACGTCCCTCGTCTCCTAGCCGTAACACAAATTCCGTGTGATTTCCAATATTTGATATACTCATAATCTTGAGTTTTGTGGCTTCTAAAAATTCAACTTCAAATTTCTTAAAGATGGCAAATGTGAAAACACGACCAGCATGGTCTAAAATTCCAATTCCATCAAGTACAGATTTTGGCTTACCCCGGCTTATAAAATCATGACGAGCTTCTTTTATTCGCATCTGATTGACTCTTTCCTCATAGCGAGTAACAAATTCAACAAGTGTCAAAGCTCGGCAAGAGAAATCATTGAATACTCTATTTGTGCTCTCACTCCTTTGAGTTGACTTAATATCCGCAGAAAAACAATCACGATTGAAAGCTGGGCTCCATTTTTCTTTCAAGTCATATAACTTGTTTAACCAACTATTATCCTTAGTATTCCATTTCTCTGTCATATCTATCCAAATAGAGTCGAATTCAGCTTCTGATTCACAACTCCATAAAAGTTTATTAAAGTATTTATCTCTAAATTCGGGTTTCCCGAAAAGATGCGGAATCTTTTGTGCTGCATTTTTCTCTATGTGCCACTCACATAGACGATGGCGTGTGCTTGACATTGTTGTCTTAACGGCCTTTGCCATCGCTTGGTCTTGATCCGTAAAAATAGTGAGTGGTTGTTTACCTCCCATTGCTTCCAAAAAAGTTTGGAATAGCCATTGAAAAGAAGTAGCCGTCTCATCCCCCATAAATGCACATCCAAAAAATATATTTTTCCAATGATTGTTAACACCAACAAACGGAGCACATATCAAATTATACTTATTTGTTCGGTAAGTAGTGTCAAAAGTAACAACGTCACCATAACACTCATAATATAACTTCGATACACCATCCCTCCAGAAAAAGTTGCACAAATGACCATCATCATCAAGTTGGAATGTGTAAAAGAAGTCCGGGTCCTGGGATTGCATAAATTTAAAACGGTCAATCAAAGATTGTGCATCCCCTATGCCTAACAAGCTTTTTCTGCGTTCTTGGTTGAAATTATGAACATCTTCTTCTATAAAGCCAAGGTTTTCAATACCACCAGCCTCTTTAGTCATATACCTGAATGCCACCGTAGGACGTACCCCTGAATCTATCAAAGATCCAATAATCTCCTTACTAGATTGTGATAATTTACGACCGGACGGGATGCAATATTTTTGGCCATCCTCAACCATTTCATGATTGTGAATGTCATTATACTTGGATACCACCCACAGGCCATCAACTATTTTAAATTGAATCTTAGCCTCACAACCACATCTATAATCTAATCTATGTCTAATTCTTCTCTCATCTGGCGCACGAGTTGCTGACTTTCCTTCACAAGAACAAACAAATTCACATGTAGTTAGAGTACCTGTTTTGTTGAATCGCTTATTTGCCTTTCTTACCCCGAACCCCTTTAAGATGCCATAGGCATTGTAGGCATTGTAAGCTTCAACTTCATTGTTAAAAGTCATACCAACCTTAAGCTCCATGTCTTTTCCTACATTTTTCATGACTGCAGATGAAACTTCATGGATGTGTTTGTCTACGCAATAAAGAAAGCCATACACAAATATGGTGAGAAAACAAAAATTATCAAACACAGTTCATCCATAAAATAAATAACAAAAATGATACCTTGAATTTGTGCTAATACTTGTCCAATATCTGTACCTATACACCATTATAGAGAAAACAAAGAGCAGACATTGTTACGACCCTTAAAACAATCAATCTCCACTCCCAAAAAAAAAATCAAACAGAATATTTTAATCGAAACACTTCAAAGTAACTATTTAAATATGTTTCTTTCTTGATATTCATGGCATATTCAGCTGTAGCAAATATCCCGTTATGCTAAGACATGATATTGGAGAATGAAGAAGAAAAAATGTTTACATAAATAACAAAGTATAACTATATCACGTAACCAAAAAGACACTGCAGTTCTATATATCATCGATCATTGATATATATGTGAAATCAAGTATCAAATTTTAATTCACAGTTAACCTTTCATGTCTTTTAATCCGTCCGAGATGGGGGTTTCGGTTTCAATCATGGTGAGCTTATCTTCCTCCTATTTCTGATAGCATGAAGACCCTAAAGTCGGTTCAAGATTCTGCACAGGAAATTAGTAAAAGAAATGATTTTTAGAGGGGCAATGTTGAAAAATAGACGCAGGGGTTAAAATAAAAAATCAAACCTGAAGCAATGGAGGAAGAGTTTTGAAGCAGTAATAGATTTGAGTTTTGAAGCAGAAAGAGAAAAGTGGTTTCCCTAAAAGAAAAAAATAAAATAAAATAAAGTACTAAGCAGATTTAGACGTGGAGGTGGGAAAAATAAATTTGGAGGGGAATGAAAATTTGAATCTGACGGAAAGTGATAACTTCCGTCAAGGCCTGTCATTTTTAAGAGTGAGTTGTATATGGGGTCCACAAATGTGACTTGTCAAAATTTTAATGGAGTTGTTTTACCATGTCATCAATCCACTTGGTAAGACCGTTGTGTCATAAAATTTGTCAAACTCTTTTCACTATCCATGTCTTTATTTCCACTCTACTCTTGAAAAAGTTAAGCTTAGGTAGATATCAAGTGTTCCCTATTTGAATCCAGAGCAGATCAAGATAATGCAACAATGGATTAGGGCAAAAGACAAATTTTGGCAATTTGAAAGAAGAAAATAATTACAAATCAACAAAAGCCAACTCTTCCCTCAAAAAAAAAAAAAAAACAAAAGCCAACTCAAAATACGTAATTGCAAGAAATAATAAGTGCATTAGAAATGTACCAGCAAGAAAAGTGCCGTGGTGATCGAAAACTATGCATTTGGCGTAACACATAAATACTCTGGCACTATTTATGCAAAATCTTCCCGCAATGGTTGACTTCTTAGGAAAACCCAAGATTTGCCAATTTGAAAGAAGAAAGTAATTACAAATCAACTAAAGTCAACTCAGAATATATAATTGCAAGAAATAATAAGTGCATTAGAAACATACCTGCAAGAAAAGTGCCGTGGTGATTGAAAGCAATGCATTTGGCATAACCTTGGCACAAATACTCAAGCACTCCTTATGCAAAATCCTCATGCAATGGTTCTTAAATAAAACACCATCCTAAAAATTGAGAGTATCGAAATCGGGATACTATGACATCTGCAAACAATAGCAACAAAGAAAAAAAAAACACGCACACACAATAAAATACCCATAAAAGATTCTGTAAAAGATTCATTTTTAATATTGACCTACGACCCAACTCCGACTATGAGTCTCTTATACCATGATTTTCAGGTCGGTTGTTGATATTTCGACGACGGAGAACTTGAATCATTGCCCGTACTCCTCTGCCGTGTGCAATCAGGGTAAATTTGCATTTATAAATTCTGCTGGTTTCATATCAATGCCTTGGCTGCAATTCAATATTTGGGTGGAACGGATTGTGCGAGTTTGTGGAAATGGTTAGCGGGGAGTCTCTGGAAATGGTTAACGTGGTTATGGTCTGATGATGTTAGATGGGTTTTGAAAATTTGAAAGCAGGATTTGGATATGATGCAGTTAGAGATGAAGATAATCCGATGATTGTGGAGTCTGATGCGATGCGGAATTTCCGTTTAATTTTTTCGTGTGTCCAGTAAGAATTGGAGGGAAAAAAAAAATCCAACAAACAAACAAACAGCGGGTATAAGCCGGGTAAAAATTGGGTTTTGGGGTGAAATCCCGGGTAACCGCGTTAAATCATCCTTTCTAATATATACATATAGATGTTTATATTTTTAATTTCTTTCGTATAGTAAAGATAAAGATATGTATGATGAAAGATATTGGAGATGAAAGGATATGTATGATTCATAACAGTTGATACAATATTTCTAACAAAGATTGTACCATAAATTCTCTCGATATACACACCACCACCTACTTTTCTATAAAATACATGGATACAAAAACGGCACAAAAAAATTCACACAATACTCGCACAAAAAGGATTATTTAACGTGTATTATGTTCATTTTCTTGTGCGTTTCTGTGTGTTATACTTTTTCACTTTATCTGTTGCCACTGAATCAGCAATTAATCTGCAGAAACCGCGGGATATCGAGTCAAGTCGAGCCGAGTTATTCCGCGATCCATCACCGAGCCGAAATAAAGATGATTCCCAATCTTGATACCACTTGAAGTCGTTGACAAATTATCATCATAGTAATGTGCAACAGGTTTGCCCTCCAAATCAACAGAAATAACTCCTGCATTTTTTAGCATAATATTCGGTACCCCTATGTACTTCACAATTATGGCCATGAGCTTGCGAAGGAAAGGGTACTTTTGGAATATCCTCGTTGAATATGAATGTCCCTGTAATTAGTTGATAGAGAGATCGAGAAGAAAATTAGTCCATTAACACAATGTCACCGATTCTCCCAAACGTAATGTTTATGAATTTAGTAATAGCACAAGAAAACGCTAGTGTTTTTCGGATGGAGACTCCACATCAGAATTTTCCGTATGAAGTCACTAGGCACAAAATTTCACGTTTTTACCGAAACCGGATCGCTTACAGCTAAAATAGTGCAAAGATGACATCACTTGTAAGCTATCTCATGAGGGGGTTAAATAGTATCATGATATAAGGTGGGGGTCGGGGGATCGTTAACGGTATCACACTAAACCAACCGTTAGGACACCACAGTGACGTTCGACGCTTCTAGGATGTCGATCTTGTCCTTAGATTCAACTTTTCGGTGAGACCGAAAAGTCGAATCTAAGATCCTGATGTGGTGCCAGGATAGGTTCAGTGTGTGCTTTCTTTAACAACGCCTTCGAGAAATAACGAGTTTAATAACCATGTCTAATGAGTTTGTGTGAGAACAAGGGTAAAAAAAGGAGAAAAGAGGCATGTTCTTTTTCTCAAGAATTTGTATTTACCGTGAACAATGCAATCCAGTAAAGGCCTTCACCATCATACATAACGTTGTCTGGCTGTCCAGGTAAATTGTCTATAAAGACCTCCACTTTCCCTTTTTTTTCACCATCCAAATAATATCTTTTGCATCTTCTCCTACAATGGTTTGCAAAAATTAATCAAGTTAGATCAAGATTTAAAAATTTTACTTTCGACCATCGGAAAGTCGATTCTTGACTCGAGAAACTTAAAAATGAACTTCAATGCACATACAAGCGTGTTTTAAGAGATGTTTCGTCGCTTGCAAATTATTACAAGGGAACTACTGAAAATCTCTCTCTAGATAGAACGAATGGTGTTTGATTCATACAACGACTTGCTTGATCAAACCAGAGACACCCAAAGAATATATTGAAATGATGCTTATGATTCGAATGAATTCATGTTGGCAGCATGATGCCTTTCTATAGCCAAAACATGCCATTTCCGAAATGTCATCAGAACAACACACTTTACACTTCGCATGGAGAGCTATGTCTAGCACTTCGGCTTTAAAGAGGTACATCCATTCAACTGGTGTCGTTTAGCTTTCGGGGGCCGCTGTCCCCTCGACTTGACCGGGCAGGTCGATCCCCGTTGTGTTGAGGCAACGGTTGTCTCAACGGAAACTTGAATGCTAAACGATCACTAAAATATGTAAATCATGAAAAAATATTTAACATAATTAACTGTCAAAACGGCGATTCGATTGTGGTGCACAAATAGTGTGGTGTATGGTATATATTCGGGGCGGACTAAATCCAGGCTCCTACTAAAAAGACGATGCATATGTCACTTGATACAACTTTCACCATGGATACTATTACTCCATGAAAGATACTCCACAACGCTTTTACCGGTGCACCACACTTATCATGCATCACTCTGAACCGACCTTTTAAAAGTCGATTCTCGAGTCAAGAATTGACTTCATGACTCAAGTCCGATGCATGTCACTTGATACAACTTTCTTACGAAAACAAATATATCTCAAAAATAATTCAAGAGCCCAGAGTGGAAAAACTTACAAAGGTGATTCACAGAAGATGATGAAGTGATTATCTGCAGAAACAGCAACGCCATTTGCAAAATACAGATTCTCTAAAAGCACTTTAGTCTGTTTAGATGAAGGATCATAACTCAACAATCTACCATGTGGTGCACCTTCTAGAAACTCCCGAATTGATTCGTTAATGGCGTATTTATACGATGTATCTGTAAAATACAGAATCCCATCTTTTGCAATGTCTACTGCATTAGTTAGTTTGAATCTTAGCCCATCTGCTTCTTCTGTAAGTACAAGTATTTCACCTTCTGCAGTTGCATTTAATAACCCCTGCAGGCACATTATTCCATTCAATCGCGTTGGAAAAACACGGGTTATTCTGATGCAGGGAGGCTTCAATAGAGAGCTGCATACGTGGCAACATCTGGACCACACAGTTTCATCCTCAATAGGGAATTGCATACGTGGCATGAAACCGCGTGCCCAGATGTCACACGACGCATCTCTCTCTATAAGCTCCTCCTCAGATCGTAATAAACTAAAAACACGGGAAAGTGAATAAAAAAGATACGGAAATTCTGATAAGACGTTATTGGCACCACTCTTCGGGGTAGGCTCGACTTTAAGGAGGTCGAAAATGGACATTCAAACATTTGCAAAGTCGAATTTTAAGCTTACATTTGACTTTCCAAAGATCAAATGTCGGTGTTGTTCCAATGACAATTGCATTTGGTGAGTGGTGCCAAAACTTCTATTGAGATTCTATTCGCCCTAAATGTGTCAAATAGGGGGAGTGGGGGTGCGGGGGTGCGGGGGGGGGAGGGGGGGGGAGGGTTTGTGAGAATACATCTTTAAAATATACTTTAGTTGCTAACGAGTGGAGTCGAGTATTTGTGTTGTAGATAAAATGACAAAATTATATAATACATTACGTGATCAAATTTGCTTGGTTTACCTTGTATCCATCAGCTATAATGACTTCACCATGTTGACCATTGACTAATCCAAGTGGTCTACCACCGGTATTCACCCAATCCTCCACCACCGTGCCGCCGCCGCCACCAACCACCGCCGCCGATTCATTCACTTTAACTCGTTTCACCCATCCATCACCACAACCCGTATAAATAACTCCAGACTTTAAATCATAAGCTAAATCCTCCGGCCCGAACAGCTCTTCATACCCAATCTTCTCCGCACCTTCAAGCATCTTGCTATTGCGTTTAGGAATCTTCATGGGTTGTGACTGAATCAACTCGTGAGGTGGATATGGAGCTGGATGAAATGAATCGAGCTGGTAAATGAAGATTCCGAGAAGAATTGGAGAAAGTAGGAGTAAGAGAAAGGCGAAAGGGTGTTTGGATTTTGTGTTTGTAGAGGGAATTGGAGTTGAATCGGAATCGGACATTTTTGAAAGTTCCGAGTTTATTTTTTTATTTTTTTATTACGTGTGATGAACTGATGAAGAAGACAAGAAAATGATTTTGGGTTTAATGAATCTCAAAATGGTTGATTCGGAAAGTTAATTATTATTGGTTCAAGAATCGAATTTTGAAAAATCGAATATTCGAAATTTGGATGTGAGAACCAAACCTCGAAAAGTTAATTATTGGCTTAAATAATTATATTTCAAAATATCCATTCATTGTGGTACATCACTAAAATCGTAGTGAGGAACATAAAGACTCCTTAAAAGAATAAGAAATCTTCACATTAATATAAAAATCAGGAAAATAATAATATATTTGCATTCAGTGTTGGACGGATGATCTCGAACAAAATAAGCAAAATACTTGATAGAAATATTAGTATATTGTTTTTCAATCAATAGGGTATATGTTCATCTTTGTTATACCTATGTCTTATGTTTGCATCTAAAAGTTTCAAATCCAATATTATTTTGCGGTTATCACTGTTTCTACTTCTTTTGCAAATGAAATATATCCGGCGATAAGTTGTTGATGTAGACATTATGGACGTGTCCGTTTTTACCCTTGCAACGTTAAAACCAAACCCGAAATATGATATTACGGTAAATTTATTGTAATGCCGATAAGAGCGCCCTCATCAAAACTTAGTTTCATTGGTGATCTATCCTATATTTTGGATCAAAGTTTTAACAATTTTGGTCCCCCGTATTTTAATTTTATTATGCGGAATAATAACCATCATCTTCATGGTTAACATTTTGGGTCCTCTAACTTTGTATTTTAATTTCAATTTTAGAAAAATCGACGTTTTACTCATTTAAACTAACAGCTGACATATTTAAACTAACGGTCAAACTTGTTATACCCAAAGTATTACAATGCGAAAGTAAAAAATAAAAAACATGAAAGATGAAGAACACTTTATTAGATTCGAACTTGACAACAAACATAAGAAAAACTACAAAGGATATGTAGCGGGACGAAATAATCTCTCGCCCCAAGACAATTATCTTTAAGAAGAGATGCTACGGTTGAAGACTTGTCTTCCAAGATAACCCAATTACCTATTCAGATGAGAGTTTTGAACACGAACTCAACGAACTCTTTGTGCTTCAGAATCTCTTCAACTAAAATGCAAACTACCTTACTATATGAGATGGAAAAAAATTCTATTTCTGAAAACTTATGTTGTGACATTTCACCAAAGAGGGTTTATATAGGTGGAAAAAGTAACTCCACTCATAAGGTCATTAACCCTCAATAATGGCCACTACTAGCACTTATGACCACTAACCCACTAAGTCATTAATGGACAATTTCTCCAACAAAACTAACACTCTTAATTAAACAATTTGGCCTCAACTAGCTCGATGGATCTTTTTTTATCCAAATAACAGCCTTCACACCGCATATTCGACCCGACTCTTATACGAGACAAACCCTGACTTTGTTTAAAGATTGCCCCACAATTTTATCACATGCCATGACAACAAGATTGCCCCACAATTTTATCTAATCAGAAGAGGAAGGACCATTGTTCCTTCTCCTAATAGGATTAGGATTGGCATAAACTCCCACAAACCATAATTTTAATAATAGAGTCATACTTTTTTAATTTCAATTGTCCAATATATAGTATTCATAGTGCAGATTGAAATACCTTGACGCCAAAAGAAGGTCAGATCAGTAGAGAGACCAACATGATCCACCACACAAAATTCAGCAAACTCGAGCTTCCTACAAACCTTACTTAGAAAAGAGGCTTTGTTTTTAGTTTCACATAAGAAGACCACATATGGAGAGTGGACTCTACAAACCTCCTCATGTTGGAAAACTGTCAAGGATCTCTCTCCAAGCATCGACAATTCCACCGCCATCCTCATTTTGAAGGTGTGAACCAGTTCGAATCAGAAAAACGATGATAATCCTTACTTAATATGAATCAGAATTTAAAATGTTTTCCATATTCAATGTCGATCAGAAAGACTTTCTGACTAAAATTTTATCATGAAAACTTTCAACATTTGTCTTAATCTAGATCAAAAACAACAAGTACGAAAATACATAAATTCAAAAGTATCGTGTATTTAGACTTTTTATAACGTGGAAAAACGTTTAATATGTAGATACTGTATTTTAAGGATTTTGTATCCATAATTAAATATGAGCTGCCGGTATCGCCAGGGCTACAAAATTAATGCAAGGGCGATTATCTAATTACAATGCTCCAAGAACGCTATCTACATCAAGTCACACCCATTCAACTTTCATTTAGTTTTCATTAAGTTTAATTAAGTTAAAGTATCTAAACATACATCTGAAGCGGAGTCTCTTTTTTTCTTTTTAAGTCGGTCAATAAAGTCGTTAAATACTTTTATTTTTATCTTTTAAATTAAATAGATTTCTCGAACCAATACTGAGATTTTATTTTAGTCTTTCTGGGATCAAGTCGATCTTAGGGGGTTTAGGGGTCGTATTACTTCCCAATCCAATTTTTTCTGCTTTTTCGTTGGGGTTGGTTCTGGTTTGTATATCCTTAGTCTATATTCGTATACTAAATATTGTAAAGTGAGATAAATACCCTCATCTTCTTCCTTTATTTTTTATATTAAACAAGTTCAAATAGCTCCCTGTAAAGCCTCCTTTGCACAGAGACCCTCTTCCCCTTCCGCCTTTCACCCGCAACTTTCTTGTCTCTGCCTATCAAGTAAGGCTATTTGGAGCTCTGAAAATGACCATTGAAATTTCTCCAAATTATTTTTAGTTGTCTTATTACATTGCATTAGTTTCGGCTTGGATCTTCTAACATTGTAATGGTCAGAGGATTCTCTTATTAAATAAAGTTATTTAGTGCCAATCACCCGTCAATCGTCCAAACATTTCTTCTCAATTTCTGTTTGCACCTTGCCCAGGGAAGTATCAGAGATTTTCTTTTTTTTGGCACCGAAAAGGCAGAATATGAAACGTAAGAACAAATTTTAAATTGTCCGGTTACCAGCGGCGGGAATATGAAAAGGTAGATCAATATGGACAAGAAGATAAACCACGATGCAGAAGTTGAGTAGTATTCAGTTTTCTGGTGATTTTCTTTTACGAGGGTAGAGAAAAGGTTTTTTTCCCGGTATATTGCCGCCGGACGGAGGGATTTGGGAAGACATACTAATACAGTAGAAGTTATGTTTCCGTCAACAGCCCCGTTCGGCTGCTGAAGCTGACGATTTGGTATGAGTTTTCTAGCCATGAGGGAGCTAATTCCGGAGGGAGTGCATTTCCAGATCTAGACTTTTTTTTTCTATAAATATTTGCAGGCGATGAAGACACACAAAATGAATTCAATAATTAAATAAATAAAGGGGCAATTTTGGCATATCCAATCAAATTGTAAAATGCAGCCCTGGTAATACCAATATGAGCTCTGGCATTACCAGCTGCCTTAAATATGTAGTAATTTGAAAATTTTCTATTCTTTATTCACCGATCTAATCAAAAGATCATATGCAGTGTATTGTCTTGTCTAGTCCAGTCTAGTCTCTAGACTCTATGATTTCATCTGCTATAAAGTTGGCTCCTTTGTCTCTAATCTTTAGCTGGTGGTGGGTGTCTTGATCATATGTGAGGAGAATGAGGATATATTCTACCATTAATACATTTTCTGTGTTAAAGCAAAAGTTGTTAAAGTTGGCGATTTTTGTTGTATGATTTCTTGATTTTTCTCACAATTATAATGGATGATCGACGATCAGATGAGGTGGTTCTTCCAACTCTAATAGAGAGGACTATCACATTGATTTGTAAAAATACAAATCAGGAATCTCCAAATCAAGAAGTAAGGCAAATGCTAGCAGCATTGGGTGAAAGAGAAGCATATAAAATAGTTGCAAGAATTCAACATAGCCCAGGGCCTGTTAGAAATTTGAATAGATTGATTCGTCATAGGGTTGAAGATGCTTTTCTTCAATTGCAACAACAACAGGGGTATCCTCCTTCCGCCAATGGTGGTGGTGGTGGTAGTGATCCTCGTAATTACTCATCGTCACCACATTCCTCCGGTGGTGGTACGGTGTCTTCTGCTGCTAGGCCTTCTGCGACTTACTTTTCGCCTCCTTCTACTGACCACTTTCCGGCTGCTGCTACTATTACTTACTCTTCGCCTCCCTTTTCTAGCGCTGCTGCTGGAGCTTTTTCTGCTGCGGCCGGGCCTTCTTCAGGGGCTTACTCTCCACGTCCTTCTTCTGCTGCATACCCTTCACCTCCGGCAGCTCCTTACCCTTCTTCGCCTCCCTTTTCTAGCACTGCTGCCGGGCCTTCTTCAGGGGCTTACTCTCCACGTCCTTCTGCTGCTGTATACCCTTCACCTCCGGCAGCTCCTTCTTTCCCATTTCCTGATGCATCTACTGGTATTTGCTCTTTGCCGTCATTTCCTATGGCTTTTAGTAATGGTTCTTCCTTGTTGTTATCTTTACACTAATACATTTCAATGATTCATGTCTGCATGTTGGAGTATAGATGGTGGAGGTTCTTCTTCATCTGGGGCAGGGAATTTCGGGACCTTCCTCTGGCCAAGTTCTGGGGATATAGGCCCTAGCAGGGTCAATCGACGTTTGCCTTTTGATGATGATTTCAGTGGGAGGAAAAACTCGGGGACAACGAATAATTTGCTAATGATTCTTGATCAATTAGAGTTTCGAAAATTCTTTCTATTATTGTGTTACTTAGGAAGGTCAGTAAAAACTTGAATTGCATCATGTCATTGTTCTGGATTATGGATTATGAAAACTTTGAGTTGATCGATTTTTCAATTTTGCAGGCACAAATTGGAAGAGATTCTAAACCTCGACGATGCTCATAGCATTGCAGGGATGAAAGATATTCCTATGTCTGAGTTTGAGTCTTGTATTTGGAGCCAGTATGGAAAAAAATATCTTAAAGCAGAGGATAAACTACAGGTTCCTTGTGCTTCTGAGCTTCTTTACCATAGCTTGTATATTTTTGTTGTCCATTGATTATGTATAAATTTGGCATACAGTTGATGAGCTTGTTTGCTTCTTACATTTCGGTGCAGTGTGCCCAATGGGATTCCGGGAAAACTCATCTTTATTATTGTGATGTTTATCAAGATGGAAGCTTTTCTCTCAAGGTTAGTCTTAGTAATGACGAATGAATTTTTTTTCCTTTTTTTTATGTTGTCTAATCTTGAATGTATAATGACAATTCGTAACATGGTGAGTAGAAAACCCGAAACCAACTTTGACTTGAGAATATGAATTTCCACACAACCCTCTTCCACAAAAGATTCTGACTTGCCTTGTATTGCATCATCATTCAGGGCCCGTTGTTGACCACGACCAAGACTCACTTGCAAAGGTCATTGGGAGATCACAATGTTTTGATTGTCAAGTTCATCGGGGATGATATTGAAAATGCAAACATTGTATCCACAGAAGGAATCCTTGTTGGCTTGAAGCGATACCACTTTTTCGGTGATGATTTTATCCTTGGATTTCAGTGTGTGTGTGTGTGTGTATATATATATATATATCTTTGTTGTAACTTGTAAGAAGATTAACTTTTCGTAGAGGGGTATTCTCATCTTTCCATATAAGTCCCTGTCTAAAACCGTAAGTGGCTCAAACAGATCATGTTGTAGATTCTCCCAGTATCAATGTATCAATAATTTGGAGCCATTTATAGAGCTATTTAGTGCCTTTTATAGCATTTCTACTTTTCAAGAAGAATCTGTAAAAAAGAAGAAAAAACTTGTTTAAATAATACGTTCTATCTGATACGTCTTCCTGTTACAGTTTTCAAAGATGAAAGCATGAAGAAAAAAGATAAAAACGAGAACGGCACAGGACTTGCTTCCAAAAGTGTAAAATGCTACTTTGTGAATCTTGATTCCATCAGTCAATCTGGTATGAACGAAGTTCGTCCTTTTCCTTTACGTAATGTAGCCGAAGCAAGGTGTCTTTTTATGCACATCCACATGGTTTCTACCATGGCAAAGTACATGGCCAGGTGATTATAAATATTCATTTATTTATTTGATTTTCAGATGTCTATTGTTCTAATTTTTAAGCTTTGTACCTTCCTTCATGCAGATTTTCACTGATTTTGTCAAAGACCATTAAGTTTCCTGTTGATCTTTCTTCTGTGAGCATTGAAATTATCGAGGATGTTCCATGCCGTGTAAACCTTTTTCTTTCTTTCTGGTCTGTCTAATTTTTTGTGTACCGGGGAAGACATGTTTAAATGTTGTTCCTTTTGATTGCAGTATGAGAATGGTTTTATTGTCCATGGTGAAGATGGTAAACAACTTATACACACCGATGGAACCGGTTTTATTTCAGAAGATTTAGCACGACTCTGCCCCCAAGATTTCGGAAATGCAAAATTTATAAAGAAGGACTTTCAGGTTTTCTCCCTAAAATGTCAAAGAATCATGCTTTCACCAAATTCAAGAATCACTGGATTTTTTTGAGTAGTACTAATACAACTTGACTAGGCAATATTCTCTTCGCAACATGTCCTGTGCCTGGTTTCTTTTTCTATGATTTTTAAGATTAACAGCATAAAATCTGTCTACTTTCTGCCAAATTCAATTTTTTTTTTTTTTTTTTACACTTTGTAGAAATTTCGTGATGTGATTGGGTTCACTGATATACCATCTGGTGGGGGAAGTGGCTTCGAAGCTTTGAACTGGGAACCGGTAAATGTATTTATAATGCTGTTGAATGTCTCGGTTTTCTTATTGGTCATTCTGGTTAATTTTTTTTTGCTTCCAGCCTCTACTGATGCAGTGCCGGCTTTTCAGTAAAGGTCTTGCTGTTAAGGGAACTCTTCTTTTAAACAAAAAAGTATGCTTTCTATATCCATATGGTACAACATTGCTTTCTATATACACACACGCACACGCACACACATATCAACACAATGCGAACGATAATGTGAATTCTTTTTGCTATGTGTCTTCTACAAGGATTATCTGTGGAAGAGGGCTTG
Source organism: Gentiana macrophylla (assembly GCA_026214975.1). NCBI lineage: Eukaryota > Viridiplantae > Streptophyta > Magnoliopsida > Gentianales > Gentianaceae > Gentiana > Gentiana macrophylla. Next base: position 11,964,721 of record CM047817.1, read on the forward strand.
ATTATTTTGGTTTCATTAGTGAAAAGTAAAAAAAAAAAAAAATTGTGATTCCAACGTTCCGTCCGAGCTAATGGAGTTTCTCTCTGTGGTGTAGCTTAGACGAACCATCCAGGTTAGACCGTCTATGGTGAAGGTCGAGAGAGATGAGCATTCTATGATGCTGCCAGTTCAAACATTTGACTCCCTGGAAATAGTTGCAGTAAGGTAACTTCTTTACTAGAAATAATACATTTTATTGCTTTTGTTTGTAGTTAATTTTCATTGAAAACTGTAAATTGAGGGGTGTAAACGATTAACGATCCGAGACGAGTTGAACATTAAGCTTATCGAGTCGAGAGTATTTGAAATTTTACGAACCTGAGTTGAAGCATGAACTCAACATGACTATAATTCCAATCTTCTGCTTTCAGCCATAAACCAAGGAGAACTTATTTGTCAAAGAATTTAATTGCTCTTTTGAGCTATGGGGGAGTGCCGAGAAACTTTTTCCTGAATTTATTAGCAAATGCATTGAATGATACCAACCTCGTTTTCTCAGACATGCGTGCTGCGATGAAGGGTAAGCTTAATGTGCCTATTCTTTCCAACCATTCAATCCATTTTTTTGATGTTATGAAAAGATGCGAGCTTTATTCGGATGTATAACAACACTTCATGTTCTCTTTCTTCTTGTAGTTTCCGTCCTCTATGGGGAAATGGATGACGACTATACCGCAGCCAGAATGATAGGTGCTGGAGTTCCACTTAACGAGCCTCATCTTCAAGATCGTTTATCTAAGCTAGCAAATCTCGAAAGAAACCAACTAAAAACCGGCAAGCTGCCCATCACTGAAACCTTTTACTTGATGGGGACTACGGATCCCACCGGTGTCTTGAATAGTAATGAAGTTTGTGTTATATTGTATGTATTTTTTTCATCAGTTGTGTCTTGTTAGTGATTTATTTATGTAAATGGGGCGGATTTCTTGACGATTATCGTTTTCTGATACCGTTTTCAGAGAAAATGGACCGATATCTGGGAAGGTGCTTGTGTACAGGAATCCTGGACTCCACTTTGGGGACATCCATGTGATGGAAGCTGTGTATATCAAGGATCTTGAGGGTATTATTGGAAATTCCAAATACGGGATCTTCTTCTCAATCAAAGGGAGAAGATCAGCTGCTGCTGAGATGGGAAATGGGGATTTTGATGGAGATATGTATTGGGTTTCCAGAAACCCCCAGGTAGACATGCATGTTCCAGCTTTCATCGTTTCCGTGTCTGATTGTTTGAATTTTGTAAGATTTTCGGGATATATGATTTGAGAGAAGATTGCCCTTTTCTTTGAACTTCCTATTGGATATGTTTTGCTAGTTACTACGGGACTTTAGAGCCAGCGAACCATGGAGTCGAGTTTATTTCACGCCTCCTTCAGTTAGCAAGAAGCCTAGTGACTACTCTTCTGAAGAAAAATTGGAAGCCGAGCTTTTTCGACAATTCAAAAAGGCTAGGAATCCCAGGTATGCAATTAATGCATGCATCTGAAGCACAATCTGGGCTACTGTTGCCAGTTTAATAACGAGAAATCCGGCCTTTTATTTTTTTTGTGCTTTCTGTTTCAGTCCTAGCATGGCTATGGCAGCTGATAGCTGGCTGTCATTTATGGATCGACTTTTGACGCAAGAAAATCCCGAGAAGAGAGAAAATCTGAAACAAAAACTGCTCAAGTTAATCGATATATACTATGACGCGATAGATGCACCAAAAAGTGGTAAAAAGGTATGAAACTGCGTCACCATTACTTGTTGAAGTTTCTTGAAAGTTTGGTGATTTGTAATTAGGAGATGATCCTAGTATCGTTTTCGATTCTAGTAATGATCACTTTGTTTTTTTTTTTTTTTTGCTGGCAGATCAATGTTCCTCCACACTTGATAGCAAACGAATTTCCACACTACATGGGAAAGGGTCGCAGTTATGCTTCAAAGTCGATCCTGGGTGAAATGTATAATATTATACAACAGTTTGAATCGAAGGGATCTGAAGAAGGTAAAAATTCTCTTTCTTGGTGTATCATGAAAAAGGGCAATTTGGTAATTCTGAGTTCTAAGCGACGAACCTCATTTTGGTGTGTCCCCAACTTTTTTTTGGTAGGAATATGGAAGATACCTTTCTTCGACCAGTGTCTTCAAACTCGAACCTTGGAACCATTCTTAAACAAATGGAGAGAGCGATACGAGGAGTACAGAAAAGAAATGACGGGCGCTTTACAAGCTGGCAACAAAGATTCAAGAAACGCCAATGCCGATGAAGTAGTGCGGAAATACAAGCTGGTTTATTTCTTTCCCGCTTCTTTCTTTGTGAAATCTCACACACACACGAGCACATGCACATGCGTGTATGTATGCATGTAGACCATTTTTTCACTCTCTTTCGCATAATGTTACCATTGTTGTAATCATAATATTTATCATCTTATCTAATGTTGCAGTTATTGTATGGCGATGGGGCAGAAGAGTTTTACGAAAGTAGGAAAGACAGCGTGGAAATCTATAACGAGGCGCTCGCGATTTACCATCTGTCGTACGACTGTGCTATCCATAGAAACGAACGTTCAAAATGCGGTTTTGCTTGGAAAGTTGCAGGCCCGGCTCTGTGTAAACTTCTTGCTTTCAACCAGAATGAGACCCCCATCTTGATTTTACCCTCTGTTCAGAAAGCTATACTTTGAATAACCCCCTCCCCCCTCCCCCCTCCCGCTACCCCCACAATGCAATTCTTGATTCATGTATTGGCAGGGCAGGTAGCAATGTACGGGCAATGCCCGAATGTAGTTCATGTGTAAATAAGTTATTGTCGTTTCTTAAACGCAGTTGATATTATATTAGTGGGTAGTAATCCGCGCGCGCGATGTACGCACAAATGTAGCTCATATGTAAATAGGTTATTGTGGTTGAAGGCATGTAGTTGATATGTAAGTTTGTTTATTATTACTTTAAAATTTTATATGAATGCGTATTTTACAAATCTGATGAAAGATTCCGATACAGAGATTATAATGCATTACATTATAAAATGAAAATCTTTAAAATAAAATAAAAAAATACGTTTGATTCTATAAAATAACAATAAAAACAACGAAAATAAACAAAATCTTGAGCAATAATCTTGTCCTAAAAACTGCCTGCTATCTAACTAAAATGTACCAAAAATAGCTATGATAAAACGGAAAAAGATTCTATTTTTAAGCACTTCGTTTGTCACATATTAAATGCATCCAACAATGATTAAAAAGACACTAGATTATTTCATAACACAGTCACTATATCGATTAAGTGACACCGGTTATGATCCAATATTGTGTCTCTATCGTTGTTACGTGCATTTAATATGTAATTAATGGGTGTAGGCTCCTCACGTGGAGAAAGCGGATCCCAACCTGTGAGACCCCCCCTCCTGTGCTTCCTCCGGTAATAGTCATAAAATAAGTTTACTTTGCGTCTTATTTTTCACAGGATGGGGTCACGGGAGGGGATCCAGACACCTCCGCACGTGGAGAGTCCAGGGAAAAATCTACCCCTACTTTTACTAGACCATTCTAAGCCTATTCATAGACTTGTCTGATTCCCTGTTTTACAACAACAAAAATTAAGTGGTGGGGTGGGGGTGGGGGTAGGGGGGGGGGGGGAGAGTAAGGGGGTTCTTCAGAAAAAACTGGAAAGATTCACCTGGCTTTTTAACTTCTGCTTCTTTTCTTTCTCATTCTTTTTCTTCACTGTTTTTTTCTCATTTTCAAACATATCGTCCGGCTTTTTACTTTCATCTGCAGCATTATCATAATCAGACGGGTCAAATTCGTTACCTACGGAGGTTTTCAACAGTGTTATTATCTCTCGTTGGGGTAACCGTTGACTTTCAACTTTTTCTTCAACATTCTTCAATACACATCCAATGCCTTCAATCACCCCAAATTGATTTCTATCTTCAACTAAGTTTTCGTTTTTCCTGAAAAAAACCACTTCCTTCACTATATCATTTAGAACTTTTCGCCTTTCCTCTGAATCAACCGGCCTTCTCTCAGCCATTTCGAATTTCCTCGTTGAAGGGTGACGCACGCTTGCGTTAGATACTGTAAAACGAGATAAATATGTAAGATACAGATCCAAATCATTCGGATGCAGCAGAATGTTTACTCAGATGTGTAAAATACAATCGGGATAAAGACACTTTTGGTCCACATATGGTTTCACACAATTATTCCACTTCTATCCATCTTGACACTTTTGCCCCTCATCTATCCAATTTCTTTCTTTCGGGATAAAGGCACTTATGGTCCTTTTTGTTCACGCAATGTTTCATCTCGACACTTTTCTCGGTTATGCATTTTTACATATTCAACCCAAGGTGTCACATGTCCGAAATTTATCATTGAATGTAGTACATACTCCGGCCATTAAAAACTCGACACGTAATAAAAATGGACTAAAAAGGTATAAGTAATTGCATAGTTCTGGGGTAGAAGTGACAGGACGAAACATAGGCGATAGAAATGTGAAAATTGTGAAACAAAAGAGACAACGAGTGTCTATATCCCTTATTTTGTCGGTCCAGAGTTCCAAATAGTGAACAATCGCATCAAATGTACGACATGCTCCAACCAACAGAAACTTGACTCATGGCAAAAGTTGACTAAAAAGATTTTAGAAAAAAATGCATATATGAATGGTAAAAGTGTCGAGACAAAACATGAGGGATAAAAGTGTCTTTATCCGATACAGAATCTGTAAATTCTGCACTACTTTTGCGGTGCACAAAAAACAGACTATACAAATTATATGACACGTAGAGATTGTGGGGCATTTCATTCTGAACCGAAAGAAAAACGGCATTCGAGAGTAACACGGAGAAAACTGATGCAAGTGCTCTTAGATACTCACCTACTGCAGGGTGGATTCTGACATGCGCCGCGGCTCGTCGTCGAATATCAAGAACATGAGGATCATCTTCGATAATTTCATCTTGTTGGAGGACTAATTTGGGAATCAAAGATTTTAAAATGATATTGCCGATAACAAACCTTGTCTCGCGAATATTTCCTTTTCCAAGTGAATCATAGTCGATTTCTTGAGATTTCCTGTTTGCCTTCAAACAAGTTACATCTTGATGCATTATCTGGAAAACATCTTTTGCATGCCTCCCTAAATTTGGAGGAATATACACCTGGATATTGATTACCAAATTGTTTCAACAATCTTCGACAAAAATTCCAATTAAAATAGTAAACATTTCAAAATATTACGGGAAACCGAAAGTCTAAACAGGGAAATCACAATCTTCTTACCAGACCAGCACAAGCAAATTCTGGAAACTTTGTCATTGTGTTAAGAAGATCATCCACTTGAGTCAGAGCATCAACAGAGTCTCGAACAAGAACACCGAGCTGAGAAACTTTTTCACCAAGTTCATCATCAGAGATCGTGTCGAAACAATTCGATATCTCAGGCGCAAACTTACGCATAACTTCGGCATGCTGTCTCGCGAATTCGACACCTTCTTCCCACCTCCCATGATAAAGTACCGACGCAAAAGTCATAATCACTAGAGGGTGTTGTGGGTTAAGAACCAATGCTTGATGAAACGCTAGCAGAGAAACCCTGCAAGATCCCATATAAAGAAACACATTTGAAAAAACTCGAGATCGATCGAGTCAAAAATCGATTGGACTCGTTTAAAATCTCCTCGAAATGGAGCACGATTCAACTTGATCAATTGACAAGCCACACATGAGTAATGCATACTCGACTCGACTAGTCATGAGCAAGATCGAATGCATATTTATCTATAATAATAAAGCAGGTATATATATTATATATTTATAACAGCATACATACACATGATGATATGTATTTTTATATTTGTAGACCATATATTATTATATCAAGAAAAATTAATAGTTTTATAGAATACAATCTTCCGTTTCCATGTCGTTGACCAAATAATTGTTATTAAAAGTATTGTCCTATTAATCTAGATAAGATCGATGCAAAACTCGAGCTCGATTCGAGTTTTTAAACCTTCTATGAATCTCAGTTCAAGATTAAGTTAAAAATACCGTGCTCAAGCTCGAGTTCGAAATACTCATACTCTAACTCTAACTAGAGAAAATGATACTATGCTCGACTCGTTTGAAACATTACTCGATCGGCTTGACTCGTTTACATCAGCCTATATCTTTCATAATAAAACTATTCACCCCTAAGTAACAATATACTTTATTACACTTTTAGGACATTTAACAGATCTGACCCACTGACTAACGTCTGACCCAAGTGTGAAATCCATTAAGTGTCCAAAAAGTGTAATAAAAATTTATAGATAGAGATGAAAACCGCCATCGTATAAAAGATAGAGGTTGGTTCAGAGACAATAAGAATAAATAGACGATCAAAAGTGTCATTATCCTTTTCTTATGCAACGAATAATATGGTGACACTACACATACTGTAACGCTCGACTGTCAGAGGGTAGTCAACAAAGTGTTTCCGTCAAGTGTCCTAAAAATGTTTCAAAGAAGGATATAGTTAGGAGAGAGAAGGGTCATTATGGCAGATAGCAGCTAGTTTTGAGACAGAGAAAAAATATAAGGGACCACAAGTGTCAATATCCCGAACAATTAGCATCTGGCTATGCTTCTTATGCTTCTTACAAATCATATAACACTAGCAGCTTAAAAGTTTTGGAGTTTGAACTGCAAAAATACTTACCACAAACAGCAATGACCAGGCCGATCACAGCTAACCAACCGATCCAAATTGGCGAATAATTCCTGAAAAATCAATTTATATTTGGAAGCATGAACATGTATTCTAACAGACTTTCTCTTTTTTCTTTTTCACAAAATTGCACAGCTGGTTTTAAAGAATACATAAGAAAAAGAACTTACCATCAGCATTAAGGATTTCTCGCCCAATGCTTTTGAGGATTGTCGACTAAGATATGCTGCCTGTAATCCCAAAATTTGTTCTCAATCTCAGCTACCAGCAAGTGACCCGAACAATTATTGAAAAGGCAAAAGACACCTAAGGTGCCTGAACTATTACAATTGTAACATTTTGACCCTCAATTTTTTTTTTGACAAACTGACCTAGAAACAATTTTTTTAGTAACAACTTGGCCCCTAATCAGTATGTGTTTGCTATTACGGTATTGAAAACCTGTTTCTGATCGCATTTGATCACGCCAATGCGTTACTTTTTATTTTCAGGACTTCAACGCAGCAAACGGTTTTAAAAATCGGACTTTAAAATTCTCACCTTGTGATCAGCGTTAACTGCAATACGAGATCAACTTTGACCTCAAATTCGCCGATATTTTTAAGTCCGTTTCTATGTCATCTGTTGCATTGAACTCCTAAAAATGAGAGCTATGTAGAGGTGTGATGAAAAACAATAATTTTCTGATGCAATAGGGGCCAGTTTGTTGAAAAAAAAAGTTTAGGGGCTAAAATGTTACGGTCATGAAAGTTCAGGGGCCTCCAATGTATTTTTCCCTTATTGAAATCAAACAAAATAACACGGTACAGAAACACGTACTTGAATGGGTAGCAAGAAGTCGAGCAAGTGGAATCTGTGAAGCAATTGAAGTGAGGGCCTAGCAGCGCCGTAAGATAGCATGTAATCCAACTCCATCAAAATTCTAGACTAGAAAAACAAAACAAATTTCAGAAAGGAAGATTAATGTGCTGAAAATTCGTATTCGTATTCATATCTGAGGAAACAAGATAATATTATGGCCTCAATATAAAATGTGAAGGTTCTTCCCCATAACACTTGAAACATACCTTAGCTAGTTTCTGGATGGACGAGCCGAGTTTATGTATAGCCCTCTCAGCCTCTTTTGAAAAAGAGAAGTTAAGGCGAGCCGCTAGTCTCAAGCCACGAAGAATTCTTGCTGAATGAAGATAGAGAAACAAATTTTTGTTAATACTTTTCAACAGAAACGTACATAATTTGCAATCAATCTTCTTGTGTGCGTATGTGTATATATATATATATATATACACACACACACACATATATATATATATATATATATATATATATATATATAGAGAGAGAGAGAGAGAGAGAGAGAGAGAGAGAGAGAGAGACCGCAATCTTCTTCAAACGACAGTTGAGCAGGTATCAGAGTCCGCAGCTGAACCAAAATGCATAAAGAAGGATTTAAAGGGGGACAGATAAAGACAAAGGCAAACCTAAAACAAGATTCTGAAACAGAACACTGAGAAAAGATTCCAACAATATCTCACCTTTGAGGACCATAAATCCGGAAGGGCATTGGCGTAATCATAGATTCTATGAGCCAAAGGATTGAAGAACAGGCTGCAACCACACACTTCAATGAGTTAAATGGCATCAGCACAGCTAATATATATATATATATATATAAAACACAATTTTAGTACCTATTAACCGTGAAGTCTCGATGCATGCAATTAGTCCATCGAACGAAATCATTCTGATCACATCCTATTAACGTTGGCGGGAGGACCAATTCCTTTTCTTCTTCGGCTTGATTTGCCACTGTTTCAAAACTTGAAACCTGCAAATTATGCAGATGTCTTATTTCTAAACAAAGTATAAGCAACTGCTGTTTTAAAGCATTCAACGGATGAAAGTGGAACTACCTCCACAACAGAACCTTTCATATGCACTCTACATATAGGGAACCTCTTTCCAACGATTTCACAACGATGAAAGATCTTACGAACCTGCCATCAAGTACATCGAAGCCTCGATGAATATCACAATAATGTGCATATTGGGAAAAAAAATCTCAGAATCAAAAAGCAAACGAATTTAACAATCACCTCTACAAGTTTAGCTGTTGTTATAATGTCGTAATCTTTCGGTACTTTACGGAGGAGTAAGTCTCTCACGCATCCACCAACCAAGTATGCATCAAAACCTTAAACAAAAGGTAAGCATGCAATGTCAGTTCAACATTAGACTTTATTAAAGAAAACAGAGCCCGTCTAGCTTACGAAAAAACCTACAAATTAGGAATTTTTAGTGAGAGTATGTAATCAAATGTTAATATTTAATGGCTGCGAAAAATATCACCTTGCTCCTTAAGGATTTGCAGAATGAGTGTCGGAGACAGGGGTATCTTTCTCCTATCTATCCCTAATTTTCTAGTATCCAGTACTCTCCATGTTGAAGAATCAATAGTTCCTGCACCAAGAATCCCCATTCACTGAACTGATTTCAGAAATACAAAGACAGGTAGTAATGTAGTATCATGAACACATAATTGTTAAGGCGAAGCCATGGTTGCCTGGGCGTCGTATGCTAAACGATCTTGGAAAAAGTTGAAAAATAGAAGCCAATTAACGAACAGTCAGTAAAAGTTCACAAAAAGGCCAATTCCTATCAAATAGTTATTCAACTATGCCTCTTGAGCACTATAAGTTCCGGTCACATAAAAACAACGGTAGGCGCCAACATATGAAGTATGTCCTTACGACCCAATGGTATCAATATAGCTAGTCATACATGCACCAACTCAGACAAAAGTACCAAGTAGTCAAAAGTTTCCCGTGTGCACATATGTAACCCCCTTTATATACAACATCTTGCCCGGGCGACCCTAGCCTACCTACTAAGTGCTAAGACCTCAACTCTTGCCTAGGGGCACCATACACCTAAGCGATTGCCTTGACAACTATGCATAAACGTACATCAGCCGTTTACAACCACAAGCAACTGAATATACCAATCAAGCATAACACCTACCAAGAACAACAACACTTCGATAAAACTCGATCTCACAACGATTTATAGTAATCATTAGGACGCCACCTACGCCTAAAAGGTGCCATTAACCGAATATTTTTGCAAGTTATACCAAATTTGGGCACATTGACACAGATAATGAAAGCATATATTCCGGCTAGCACCTCATGTAACGCCCCAACCTAAATATCCGAGCAAATACCGGAAGGTGCCATTAACTGAATATTTGTGGAAGTTATACAAACTTTGAGCACATTGACATAGATAATGAAATCAAATATTACATCTAGCACCTCATGTAACGCCCCAACCCGACCTGAATAATCCGAGCAAATATCCGGTACGAATCCTTAGGCCATACCCTGAAACATTCATTTGCTCGGATATTCGGGTCAGAGCGTTACACCACATCAACTCTTGTGGTAAAACAAAAATTACCAGGCACAAAAGCTGGGATATTATCCACATCACTATATAGCTGAGCTTGGCCTCCACCTTCACGAACAGTATGGCTGTATCTCTGTAACAAACAGATAACATAATCCACAACCAATAACGATACAGGAAAAAAAAAATGATAACAACAATATTTATGTAGCTACACAACTGTTTGAGAAAATACCAGTTTGCTGTAAATTAACATCTACAATGATATTGAACATAATTACCTGGAAGATGAAAATAGCTCTGAGTCGGGCGAGGACAAATTTGCTTCTAGCTGAGGAAGGTGTATATATCGCCATGACAAGACCTACTGGTGCGGCGGAGATGACCGCAAGTTAAGGCGCATATTTCACCATTGCTAAATTAATCGAAGAAGGAGGAATACAAGGAATGAAAAAAAAAAAAAAAAAAAAACTTCATACATTTTGATCCTAAACGAGTTGAGTTATTCGTGGCACATTGAGGGTTCGACTCAAATTAAAAACTTGACTCGGCTTAAATTAGTTTAAATCGAATTCAATTTGGCTCAAACATTAACAAGCGACTCTCATGTAATATACTCGACTATTATCTCGATGTAATATTCCGATTTTCGGGAAAGGGCAGACGTGTCATTTTGTGAAAACGAAATATTATTATTTCTTTTCTTTTATTGGAGTTAAGTATTTTATTAATTAATTATACACAATTTTCGAGTATATGTGTATATAATTTAAGGATTATTCTGAATTTTGGTAATTAATGGTGTTTAAGGAAAAAGGGATTTAATTGGGAATTGGTATTTAAGGAAAATTAACACACTTTAATCCCATAACCTAAACACAAATCAAAATTTCAGTTTTCATCTCTTCTCTCTGCGGCTTTGAGAAAAAAAAAAAAGGCTAGAGGTGTTTTTCAATTAATCAAGCAAAGCTTGACCGCTTTCGGATCGTAGTAGAGGATTGGAACCGTTGTGAGGAGCACATCGTGTGGATATCGCTTGTCGGAAGGATCGCAGATTTTCCGAGGTTGTTTGGACATTTTGGAGCAAAGCAATTAGGTAAGAAACTTTTCCTATGATTTCGTTACGATTCGTAAGGTTTAGATTATGTTTTAAGATGTGTAGATGCTAGAAAGATGTGTTTTTCATTGATCAAGGATCATAGGTATTCTTGGGATGATTAGATATGTTCACTACGTTTCTTGTCTTTTAAAACGATGTTAATTAGGTTAGAATTGGTTCGTAAATCGAGTTTGACGATCTTAGCATTTTGGGATAAACCTGTGTCGGACGGGCGCCCAGCTTTCTCGACGGGCGTTTGCCTTGGTCACATTTTTTGACGGGCGTCTGGTTTCTCCGGACGGGCGCCGAGGTGTTATTTTACATTCAGAGTTGTAGTTTGTCTTAGGATGGACAGCGTCTGGGAAAAGTGGGACGGGCGCCCAAAGAGGGTTCAGACGGGCGCCCATGTCTTTAAACGGGCGTCTGGTCTGTTTTGCCATGGCTGTACGGTATTATCATTCTAGTTTGGTTTTGGGTTACATAATCATGTTATAACTGTTTTAAACCTTAATTTATGATATGGTAATATTGGATAACATAAGCAAGCCTGAATTGAGCTTCTGATTCGTTCAGTTAAAACACCGAATGTACTCTTAAAGGGAGTTGAAGTTCGGATCCGTCGGAAGAACATGATAGGCTTGTGCTTTGATGAATTAGCATTCATCACTGTCTGTGTAATTGCTAGGTATTGTTAATGTCTAGTGGTCTAGGGAGAGAGTGGTTAATGTGAGGGAGATTAATTGAAAACACTTAGGTGGCTAGTTAACCATCTTAATAAATACGTACTTGACTAGTAAAAGATTAAACAACATGTCTCTCTTGGACAGGCACCAGTCTATATCGCGATGTATGCCTACCTCTGAAGGTGGAAGAACTCCGTAGGTCAAAAAAACCCTAAGTACGGAGGGACTCCGCTGAGATGTGCGTACCATCGGAGCCTACCTAGTCTAGCCTCCGTGGATATTGGTGTGATCCACTAATATGTTGCAATCGATATCTCCTGGTGGATATACATCAGGCGTAGTGCCCTTGAGTGCGGTTATAACATAGATAAGTTATGTAGAAACGTTTAGTCAATTCATGTTGATGGACATGAGATGAACCCTAGATTGAGTCGGTCAAACTTAAACAACTAAACTTTTAATTATCTTTACTTTATAAATTATAATTGTTGTCATAGCTTCTCTTTCTTATTAAGTACGTTGTACTTACCTCAAATGCATGTTTTCTATGTGTTTGGGGATGAGAAGCACGAACAGTAGATAACGTTTTACGAGGAGGAGTTCGATGATGACGCGTTTGAAGACGCCTCATTGAAGACTTTACTTTTATTATTTTGTCATTTGTTTATTAGGATATTTAGACTTTTGGTCTTTCGAGACTTGTAGTGCCGTTACATTTCTTTTGGATTTTCAGATTTCCTTGAATGTAATAAATTACATTTCCTCTTTAGATTTCATTTCTATTCTTGGATATTGGAATTATTTTTATACCCGAGTCTTTTGCTTCCGTTTGCTTATTTTTGATACGACGTAGTAGAGGCTTACGTATAAAGTGAATTTATTTTTATTTTATACGTGCCGAACGTTTCTTTTCCGGATAAGGACTCGGTGTCCGGGAACGGGGCGTTACAGTTGGTTTCAGAGAGAAGCGTCTTTTAGGCCTCCTTCTTTTAAGAGAAGTTTTCTTTAGACCTTTTAGTAACGTTCTGGTTTTCTTTGATCATCAGGATGGTGTTCACGAAGCCGAGCGGGGCGTAGAGACTTCAAGAGTTCGACGGGAAAGTCCCACACCGGTCGTAGGAGGCGGTGTTGTGAGGCAGATTCCTCCACCGCAACGGAGTTTATCACCACCACCCCGTACTGCGATACCCACACCAAGGTCTTAGCAGGGTTTGTCACCGAGACCATATCAGGAGCAACCTCCACGATGGCACGTGGGGAGTTCAGTTCAGTTTTCTTTGGTGAGTGATGTTCCAACAGGATTTGTACCGCCACCGGTAAGTTACCCTCCGCACCAAAGAAACCTTTTATCCTCCACCACCGGTGTTTACCCTCCACCGATTAGCGTTTACCCTCCACCAATGAGCCACCCTCACCATTGGTGTTTCATCAACAAAGCAGACTTTCTACCCACCTCCTCGCGCAGTCATACCCTCGACTCCATCAGACCACTTTCACGCGGTTCAACCTCAAAGCAAGGATTTGGTTATCCACCCTTTGGTCTTCAGCAACCTCAGCCAACCCCTCAGCAACATCAGAATTACCATCAAGGATACTACCCTTTTCAGCCTGAGCCTCAAGTAAATCCCAATTACCCTCAGCAACAGCAGTATCGGCAGCAAGTACTTTTTGGTTACCCTCCGGTTTATCCACCCGTGAGACCCGCATTTGAACAAGCACCGGCCGTGGATTGGTATACAAGATTGAGAAGGAATCGGGTTGAGAACTTCTACGGAAACGTTGAACATTCAAAGGCCGAGGAATGGATAAGGAGCTTCGAGAAGGCATGCAGGAACATTCATGTGCCTGAGACCGAGATGGCACAACTGGCAGTTAGTTTTCTTTTGGGCGCATCAGAAGCTTGGATAGATGTGATTCAGAGCAGTAATGGCAAGGTCACCGACTGGGAAGCTTTCAAAGCTATGTTCTACAACGAGTACTTCCCGGCAACAATACAGGCAGATAAGGCGAGTCAGTTTTTGAAACTGAAGCAGGGAATTCATCTGACGGTATCTCAGTATACCAATAAGTTTAATGAGTTAGGAAGGTTCTATCCCGAGCTCATGAAAGTGGAAGAGAGGAAGATGGCACTGTATAAGGAAGAATTAGCACATGAGATACAGTCCGGCATGTTGGGGTTTACAGCAAGGAACATGGCGGAAATGCTGAATAAAGCCTTGGAGGTTGAGACCTTCAGGAAGAAGGCCACAGTAGTGATTGGAAACAAGCGGAACTTTGGGACGAGTCAGGGTAATCACCGAGGAGCCCCACAACAGAATGCTAAGAAGACAACAGCTCCTCCGGCAGCTAAGGCACCAAGCGGTGCACCCTTGTGTTCCAAGTGCAACCGGAATCATTCAGGAGAGTGCAGAGCTAGTTCGGGCGGTTGCTACTTTTGCGGAGAACCAGGGCACTTTTCTAGAGAATGTCCCAATAAGGGGAGTAAAGGGAGTATGAGCCGAGGAAACGGTAGGAGCGGCCCAAGCCGACCGGTTCGAGTTTTTGCAGCTGATGCTAGAGATGCAGAACCAGAAGACGATGTTATCTCAGGTACCTTGTTGTTATTTTATTAAGATAGTTTTATGGCACGTTTAGTCATGCTGTAATTTTATTTAAATAAATGAATATGCATCCTAGGTACGATAATGCTAGATAACCTAGTGGTCAGAGCTTTGTTCGATACGGGAGCGTCTAACACTTTTGTGTCGACCAAGGTAGCTAAGAAGTTGAGTTTACCCTCGAAACCCTTAAGAAACACTTTGGAGATAACTACACCGTTAGGGAAGGTAACAAAGGTAACTAGGATGATACCTCAAGTGGAAGTTCGAGTTGGATCTTATCGATGCAAGAGCGACTTCACGGTTTTAGACTTTTCAGACTTTGATGTGATTCTTGGGGTAGATTGGCTATCCGAGAATTTTGTCCACTTGGATTGTAGAGGAAGAAAGTGACCTTTAAAGTACCCGGGAAATCAGATAAGACGTATCAAGGGAATGTGTACAAGCCGAGAAAGAAGCGACATCCGATAATTTCGGCGGTTAAGGCAATCAGAGCTTGTCAGAAGGGTTGTGAAGGCTACTTGTTGTACGCAGTGGATGTGGAACAAGTGAAGCCTAAGCTAGAAGAAACTCCGGTAGTGAGAGAGTACCCTGAAGTGTTTCCGGAAGAGTTACCGGGAAACATGCCGGATAGGGAAATCGAGTTTGAGATCAAGTTGGTACCCGGAGCGGCACCAGTTGCTAAGGCACCCTATAGGATGGCACCGGCTGAATTAAAGGAGTTGAAGGCTCAACTTAAGGACATGCTTGAGAGGAACATAATTCAGCCCAGTACTTCGCCTTGGGGAGCCCCTGTTTTGTTCGTGAAGAAGAAAGATGGTAGCATGAGGATGTGCATCGACTACAGAGCGTTGAATAACCTTACCATCAAGAATAAGTATCCTTTGCCGAGGATAGACGATCTGTTCAATCAGTTGCAAGGCAAGAAAGTGTTCTCTAATTGCTAGGTATTGTTAATGTGAGAGAGATTAATTGAAAACACTTAGGTGACTAGTTAACCATCCTAATAAATACGTACTTGACTAGTAAAAGATTAAACAACATGTCTCTCTTGGACAGGCACCAGTCTATATCGCGATGTATGCCTACCTCTGAAGGTGGAAGAACTCCGTAGGTCAAAAAAACCCTAAGTACGGAGGACTCCGCAGAGATGTGCGTACCATCGGAGCCTACCTAGTCTAGCCTCCGTGGATATTGGTGTGATCCACTAATATGTTGCAATCGATATCTCCTGGTGGATATACATCAGGCGTAGTGCCCTTGAGTGTGGTTGTAACATAGATAAGTTAAGTAGAAACGTTTAGTCAATTCATGTTGATGGACATGAGATGAACCCTAGATTGAGTCGGTCAAACTTAAACAACTAAACTTTTAATTATCTTTACTTTATAAATTATAATTGTTGTCATAGCTTCTCTTTCTTATTAAGCACGTTGTACTTACCTCAAATGCATGTTTTCTATGTGTTTGGGGATGAGAAGACGAGCAATGTAGATAACGCTATTTATGAGGAGTTCGATGATGACGTTTGAAGACGCCTCATTGAAGACTTTACTTTTATTATTTTGTCATTTGTTTATTAGACTGTTTAGACTTTTGGTCTTTCGAGACTTGTAGTGCCGTTACATTTCTTTTGGATTTCGTACTTCCTTGAATGTAATAAATTACATTTCCCTCTTTAGATTTCATTTCTATTCTTGGATATTGGAATTATTTTTATACCCGAGTCTTTTGCTTCCGTTTGCTTATTTTTGATACGACGTAGTAGAGGCTTACGTATAAAGTGAATTTATTTTTATTTTATACGTGCCGAACGTTCCTTTTCCGGATAAGGACTCGGTGTCCGGGAACGGGGCGTTACACTCGACTCGACTACTTGCGAGTAACGTCGATAACCTAATTACATATAATAATAAAACAAAGTTGAAGAGCGGTCCTCGGATGTTAAGGTCTTTATTTGCACACAATAAATATATCGGACGCCACACTATATGTGCAGCACGGTAGAATAGATCATGTGAAAATCGGTTCTGGAGTCAAGAACTGACTTTTCGTAAATGTATCGTGAGAATTAACCTTGACAAAGTCGATTTTTTTGCTTCAGAACCGACTCTTATAAGGTCAATTTTGTGTGATCGGTGTGGTGCACTGGTAGAATCGATATTATGCAATAATAGCCCGCTTTGCAAGATATCGTATACAACTAGCTGGATGTGTGGGATGACGATCATCCCCCTCCCACATAACCTCTGCATATATACTAAAACGAGGTCTTTTAAGAGAAACCAAACGTTTTTTAAAAGATGTGATACATGATTAGACTAACAAATTCAGTGGACCTAAAATAAAAAGGAGACCTAAATTTTGATAATTTTCTAGGAGCTTGCTTTGTAGCTTTATATTCAGAGACTGAGTGTGAATACAAGTGTTGTGCCATACGAGATATGCTTATTGCATCTTCCAAATTCAACTATCCAAGCCGGTTAGGCCGGTAGGGATCCGGAATTTGTTCGGCTTTTTCCCGGCTTTGGTCCGGGTTGTAATTTGTTTTTTTAGTATTAATGAATCCCTTCGTTTCTGATTAAAAAATAAAAAATAAAAAACTATCTAAGCCGGTCATAAGATTTAATACATGTAATAATAATAGGGCCAATTATTTAAAAGGACTGATTTTCAACTTATTAGGGGTAATAGGACACTCCGAAATCTTATTTAGTTATAAGGACATTCTAATTTCAAGTGGATAAAGAGGAAGAAGGAAAAAAAAAAAGCTTTCAAAGTAATTAAAATAAAAAAAAACATAACAAAAAATACTGTGCGTGGTTTTTTTTTTTTTAAATTTTTTTTTTAATTTTATTTATAATTCACCATATTTCTAAAGGTCATATATTTTGATCTAAAACTCGCATCATCATAATTTTTTCACTAAAATTCATATTTTTTGTCTTCTTTATTTTAAAATTAAATTTGATATTTTTCCGAATAAATTTCATAAAATCAATTTTTTTCTTCATAAAAATCGACGTGACGTATTGATCACCGTCATGCATTGACCACCTACCCGGATGCATTGGCCACCGGGATCCATTAACCACCCCGATGCAATCACCGCCACGATTCATTGGCTACCATGATGTATTGACCGCCGCGATCCATTGACAACCTTGATCAGTGACATCTCATTGTAGCGATTTATGCAATGACGTCTCATTGTAGCGATTTATGCAGTGACTTCTTATTGTAGCGATCTATGCAGTGATGTCTTATTGTATCGAATTATGCACTGACGTGTTATTGTAACGATTTATGCAGTGACGTGTTATTGTAACAATTTATGCATACCTTTGGTTGTAAAAATATCGAAAATTTAAACCAACACTAATCAAATAAACCAACATCAATCAAATATTTAAAGATAACAAAGAAATAAAGTTACTTTACAAAGTTATCAAATGTGTGTATTAAGTTGTATATGCGGTGACATCAACATCATTGCATCAATTATCTAATTGTAAATACAGTCATCAATGTCACTGCTTCAGACATCAATGTCACTGCAAAAGTCATCAATGTCACTGCATAAGTCGTCAATGTCACTGCATAAAACCTAACAATTGCATCAGTCAGCTCTGCTCTTGTTTTGCATTTCTCCAAATGTGGAGTTTTTAATATGGATAGAATTACAAGTTTGGTGAAACTACAAAGACTCTTCACTATGACTCTTGTAATGGCCACACGTTGTTTGTGCCCTCCTGATAATTGGATTCATTGTGGAATCCCTCAATTCTTTAACACGATCTTGAATCATTTGACGATCTTGTTTAGCTTAATGTCCCTGCATCATTCATCAATGTCACTGCATCGGACATCAATGTCCCTACATCAGACATCAATGTCCATGCATCAAACATCAATGTCACCGCATAAGTCGTCAATGTCCTTGTATCAGACATCAATGTCACTGCATAAGTCATCAATGTCCCTGCACCAGACATCAATGTCACTGCATAAGTCATCAATGTCACTGCTTCAGACATCAATGTCACTGCTAAAATCATCAATGTCACTGCTTCAGACATCAATGTCACTGCATCTTAAAAAAAAAAAAACAAACAAACAAACATCAGCTCCACCGCTTCATCTTTTTTTTTTTTTTTTTTGTTCCCAGCAATTTTTTTTTCCTAGCGCTTCATCTTTTTTTTTTTTTCTTCCTTCTTTTTTCTTCTTTATCCACTTGAAATTAGAATGTCCTTATAACTAAATAAGTTTCCTTCTTAAAATTAGAATGTCCTTATAACTAAATAAGATTTCGGAGTGTCCTAAATGATCATTAATTCTCTAACGACGGCCTTATAACTAATTTGCACATAATATAATCAAAATAATACAACAAAAAGTTATGACGTCTTTACCAAATAAAATATACCTCAATCATTATGAATTAAGAGACTTGGTAAGTTTGGGAATCTTCAATAATTGTCTATTTTTTCTACCTAACTTTTGTTCACAGAAATTTGAGAAAAAGCATATTCTTGAAAGCTACTACCTCCGGTCCATAATATAAGTCATCCTACACTTTTCTACTTGTCCCATAATATAAGTCATTCTACATTACCAATGCAACATTTATTGCTCTTTCTCTATCTTACCCCTAATTTATTATGAATTCAACAACTTTTCATTACTTAACAACTATTGTATTAATGATAGTCAAGGGGTATTTTAGACATTAACCTTCAAATTAATGACATTCAACCAATTCCTTAATCTGTGTGAAAACTCCTAGGATGACTTATATTTTAGACCGGAGGTAGTACAATTTAACTTGATTGTGCCACTCATAATACTATACCATTTTACACTAATAGGATTAGAAATGAGAGTTTTGAGTAGCATATTATATCTACTTTCTTTGATCCAATTTCTTGAAAATCGATACCTCGAGTTTTCAGAGCTCGAAAGTAACAAGCAACATCTGGAAAGTCAAAGCTCACACTTATGATGTGATGTCACAGTAGATGCTATGTAATGCCATTAAATACGATGATTAGAAGCTACAAAGTTTATCCAGTTCACGTGCATCTTAAAGGATATACCGTTTGAGATGTATGTATCGTTGCATCCAGGGACGGACACTCAAATTTCCGGGCGAAGTTACTAATATACCCCTCTTATAATAATAACATTGTGTGTATATTATTATAGACAATTTTTATAACAATTATTTATTTAGTTCAATTGGTTAGAAGGTTCCTTACTTATCTTAAGGTTATGGGTTTGAGACTTGGCTGTTGAGTTTTTTTCTCCACATTTTTTCTTTAATTTGGTCCCCATTGAAAAATATTTCTGGGTCCGTCACTGGTTGCATCAATAAGGCCCAATTGAGTTGATATATTGTTAAGACCTATTATTGTAGTTGTATAAAGTGGATGATTATGACATGATTTCTCTAGCTTCTTCGAAAGGGATGATTTGACCGTAACAATTGAGTCATGACATGTGTTATGACATAACTTTTCTTTGTATAAAACCCCGTAATCCAGAAACCAACTGACCTGATTAATCTTGAATTCATTTCAGGTAATGTGTAGAGAATTTGACTCTTGCTCAAGTATAAATGTCTGACTTATAACTTATGGCTCATATCATGGCATCTACTTATGAAACCTCCGGAGACGTTCTCAAGCTATTAATCACTTGACTCAAGTTGTTAAGTTAATGTAACACACTTTTTATATTGTCAATAATGACGCATTGATTGATATGTATTTCACTATAATCATGTTTACAAACACTCATTTATCTTATGAGACATTATGTTGAAACAACTTTTAATGAGGCGTTACTCCTAAATAAGAGTCAGATTTTACAGATACGACTTGAACCGAATTTTGGGCCAGATGGTCCCGGACAGTGAGGTAAGGAAAAAAAACACCCATTTTCTAATTGGATAGATTTGAATTGACCTACAAATGGCTAACACATAAAAGTCGTATGGAATATAGTCATTAGCCAAACATAACAAGAAAGAATCTGGAAAACAAACTAAATGACAAATATTTCAATAATATTTATGTAAACATCACAATATTCCCTTTCAACCTCCATAACTACTTCTTCAAAGACACAATTTCAAAGACACAATTTCTTCTACACAAAATATCCCTAATCAAAACAATACAACAACAATGGCACTTCATCTTCTACCTTTCCACACAATCCTCTCCATAGCCCTTCTCTTAACGGCAAGCACGCATACATATGCAGACACGGACTTCTCGTGTTCTCAAGATTCACCATCTTCTTCGTGTCAAACATTCCTCACATACCGTGCCCATACACCGGATTACACGAATCTAGACACCATAGCCACTCTTTTTGGTGTCAACACTTCAAGCATCACAAAAGCAAGCCAATTACCAAAAGAATCATTACAATTAGTACATGATCAACTTATACTTATACCCATAAGTTGTAATTGTAATGGCTCTTATTATTTCTACAATACAACTTATTCCATCAAGAAACATGACAGTTTTTACTCTGTCTCAATCCATGCTTTTCAAAACCTCACAGATTACCATTTTGTCCAAGATATGAACTCATTGTTAAACCCTTTAAACTTGACAATTGGAGATAACATTTCCATCCCTTTACTCTGCAAATGCCCATCAAAATCCATGTTTCAAAATGGATTTCAATACATTATTACATATGTATGGCAACCAAATGACAATCTAGAAGCTGTTGCAAACATGTTCAATACAACATCATCATCAATTCTTGAAGAAAATGACAACAAGAACTTCTCAAATGCACTCTGTCTTCCAATGAAAATCCCGGTTCAACAGCCTCTAATATCGCAAAGGTTGACACCTTTAGCATCAAACACTACATCAAAGAAAAAACCCAGGTCAAATTTTAGTACCATTTTGAGTGTTACAATTGTTCTGTTATGCATGTTGATGTTTATCTTGGGCTACTACGTGTATGTTATGTACAAGAAAAAGAAAGCATTTTTACTGCGTAATTCTTCATCTCTTACTAAGATGATAACAAAGTCCAGCAAAAGACAAGATAAGATTTTGCCTGGAGTTTCTGGTTATCTTAGTAATCTGATGATTTATGAAATAAGTGAGATTTTTGAAGGGACTCAAGATTTCAATGAGGAAAACAGAATTGGGGGATCAGTTTATAAAGCAAAGATTAAAGATCAAATCTTTGCCGTAAAGAAAACCAAAGATGGATCACAAGAATTGACAATCCTGCAAAAATTCAGACATCTGAATTTGATACAATTATCTGGGATTTCTTCAGATAATCAAGAAAATCCGTTTTTAGTGTTTGAATATGCAGATAATGGATCATTAGATAAATGGTTGTTTGAAAAAGCATTTCTTTCTTGGAATCAAAGGCTGAGCATAGCATTAGATGTAGCTAATGGACTGCAATATATGCATGAACATACACAACCAAGTATTGTTCATAGAGACATTTCAACAAAAAACATACTATTGGATTCAAGATTCAAAGCAAAGATTGGGAATTTCTCGATGGCAAGAAAAGCTGAAAACAATGGAGAATTGAAAGATGATGTTTTCGGATTTGGTGTGGTTTTATTGGATCTAATTTCTGGGAAAAAATCAGTGGAAGTAGTGAAAAATGGAGAGATAAAGATGTCATGGAAAGAAATAAAGTGGATTCTTGAAAATGAACATGGAAAAGAAGAAGAATTTAGAAAATGGGTTGATCCTAGGTTGAAGGATTTTTATGAAATTGAAAGCGTTATTAGTTTAGCGACTTTGGCTAAAGCATGTACTGCAGAGAAAGTGTGTGAAAGGCCAAAAATGGCAGATATAGTGTTCAATCTGTGCATTTTATCTCAGTCGTGTACGGAGATGAATGAGAAAATCGAGAAAGGTTGTGGTGGGGAAGGTGATGAAAGTATTGAAGTTGTCATTCCGATGACAGGTCGGTAAGTTTGAGAAATGCATCGGTGTATGTTGAATGAATATCACGTGTGTGATTCGGTTTTGCTGGTGAGATATTTTTTTCACCGGCTTAAGGACGTTAGATTGTAAGAAACTATAGTTATATGCATCGTTTTAGTGGTGTCGTAATATTACGGAAATGTTCGTTTCACAAAGAACATATCATCATAAATGTGACAATATATCTTTATACATTGATTCTGGTCGAATTCATATTTAGAGCAACAGTAGTGAGACTTGTGTGGAGAGCTTTCTTTTGCTTTTTGTCAGAGTAGAAGATTTCTAATATCAAAAGTAAAATAACAGGGAAGGTATAGAGAGATTTTTTCGGAGATTGTCTACTCCTTTATCTGTTTTTAGATAAAGACAGGGAGCGTATTCTTGTTCTCTACTCCTCTATCCGTTATTTTCTAACTATTACAGCATCTTGTTATGTAAAGATATCTACAAAGTTTATCTATATTTTTTACCCAATACTTACTTGTCAAGTGTCCTAACAATTTCAATAGATACAAGGAAATAGAGCTTAACCACTACGGTTGTTCTAAGCAATAGATCATAACACTTTATTAATAATGTAAAAATGTACTGTATTGCTTGTATTGCTATATCTTAGTTATAAATTGAT
Source organism: Gentiana macrophylla (assembly GCA_026214975.1). Lineage (NCBI taxonomy): Eukaryota > Viridiplantae > Streptophyta > Magnoliopsida > Gentianales > Gentianaceae > Gentiana > Gentiana macrophylla. The sequence goes on from CM047817.1 coordinate 11,987,877, forward strand.
ATTGATGAGAGAAAGATGAAGGAGACCGAAATTAAACAGTAAGAGAGACTCGATTCTATATGAAGAGTTCTTAAAACGCCACCCCCGCTTCCCGAGGTGTTATAAGAATTTAATGTCGATGTAGGGTTCAAAAATCATGCCCTTGCTTTCGATCACGGCATCTCCGGTGTCGTTGCCTATTATTACCATGCTTTGGTGTTATAAGGTGTGACTCCTTGAGGACCGTCGAGCGTATGTTATTAACGGAGGATAACATTTCAGAAGTTGGGAGCATCTTTGTCGAGAGATATCTCCTCTTTTTTTTTTTCTTTTTTTTTTAAATCTAAAACATTGTATCTTATTAAAATGAGTAGAAAAATTACAAGGTTCATGGGTCACTCCCGGCTTCCTCCAAAAGATAGACGTCTACAATGTAAGATTTGGGCCATCTCCTCTCTTCCCTTATATATATATATATATATATATATATATATATATATATATATATATATATATATATATATATAAACTAATTAAAACTCGTGCCATGCACACATGAAGTATTTGAATTTATGAAAAATAATAAATTTGGACATTCAACGTAAATATATGATAAATGTTGACATTCTCAAATGTATATCAAAGGAAAATCATTACATATTAACTGTATCATATATCCAACAAATCATTAACATATAAGGCAATAATTGGTATGATGTACATACACCACAATATCAAATTACCTAACCACCACCCGTCCCCTCCATCCCACTACCAAACCCCCACCCCGGATCATCTTTTCACCAAAGTATCTCACTACATCCAAGCTCTCACTTGCGAACATGCCCTGGAATGGATATGGTACACCAGTGCAATCTGCTTCTGAATGCTAATTATTTTATGACACCTATAAAAATAGATGAACATTTAAACATCAAGTTGATTTCAGTAAACTCAATAATTATGACGGTTACATAACAGGTATGGGTTGAAGTCAAAGCAACAATACGAAAACTTTAATATTATATTTTATAAAAAATTAATACTACATTTATAAGAAAAGAGAAAACACGTGTTTTAGATTAATGGATGAAAAAGATCACCACCACCAAACTACAACCCCCCCCCCCCCCTCCCCCAATAAAAAAACACCCTGCATTTAGGTGAAAAAGAGATCGAGTAGCTGAACTTATTTTCAACCATAACAATTTTCTTTTATTTCAAATTAAGATTCTCCTTAATCAACGCAAAAATTCCTTCTTATAATCCCTCAACCATAAGAACTATTTCTTTTATTTCAAATTTCAAATTAAAACTCTCATTCACCATCAGTGTAGACAAAATCACACATTTAATTCATTCTAAAAATAAAAATAAAAAATTAAATCACACATTTAATGCAAATCCATTCATTTTATTTTAGTAAATCTCTCGAATCCACTCTAAACCCGAGAAATAAAATGCCCGTGTGATGCACGGTGTAGTGTAAACTTAAAAAAATGATATAAATAGTGCAAACATAGTACAACTGTATAAATGCCACAATCATCCTGTAGAATTCATGAGTCATCAAATTACAATAGCGAGGGAGACCGCAACTTTTAATTGATAGCGAAGCCAAAAAAGTATGTTTGTTCCACAACAAACAATCCACCTTTTTTACACCATCAATCATTATGAAACTCATGAGAATTAATAGGTCTTACACCACAATGCTATGATCATTTTTTTGTGAAACTTTTAAAAAAACAAAACAATTACTCGCCCCAAGAAATTCATCTGAAGACAATGCACATGATTGTTTTAGTTTCCTTTGGAAATCTATCATCATCCTTGTTCTCATTGTGTCATAACAGACTCTGTGGCGTCTCCTCTCATCTTGAGGCATTAATCGAACCCCTTTAAACTGTACCGGCTAAAAAAACAAAAATTACTAACCCATTAACAAAATAAAATATTTAACTTCAACGCAAAAGAAACTCTAGAATTTGACAGAACAATCTATAAATAATGCTCACAAATCATCTTGATTTCCTACGATTCACAAATCATCTCTCTCTATATATATATGTATCATTAATTAATTGATTTAGCACAACTCCATATCACAGCACCGCATTTATATACACAATACGAAAATAATATTATAACGAAATATATCATATCATAAAACTACGTAGAGAAATCCTTGATATCAATCATTTATTGGTATGATATTCTACCTACAATGCATGTCATTTACTTTCAATCAAATCGGCTATAAAAAAAATCGCAAACATATATGACAAAAGAACATGCTGATATTTATATAAAATCCAAATGATTTATCACATGGCTTATTCGCTTCCGATCCAAAGTCAACATAGTTCAATTCATAATCCCAGATCTGACTTCGACTAACCTCCATCACCCTTGAGATCCTAAAAAGAAACATGATGGATGTTAAGCATCAATTTAACTATCTACAAAAGTAAAATGGATTAAAATTTGTTTTTTTTTTCCAAAAAAAAAAGGTTATCACCTCCAAAAAATATATTACCAAAAAAAATGGCAGCAATTATTACTAAAATTTGTAGAATATAGAAAATTCACCTGCTAGTAAATCCACAATCACCAAATCGGCTAAAATTTGGCTATTTTCACACAAAAAAGAAAGAAAAAAATGTGTATCACCTCCACAACATACATCACCAAATAATGTCAGTAATCGATACAAAGATTTGTTGAATATAGAAAATCTACCTGCTAGCAAATCAATATCTGATTGATCAGATGGCTATTCCGATCCAAAGGCGTGTTGTTCAATCCATAATCCATGACTCTGACATTGACGAACCTTCATCAACCAAGAGATCCTAAGAATAAACGTGACGGATGTTATACATCAATTGAACTGCAGTCAAAAGGAAAATGAATTAAAATTTGGTTTTTTATGTAAAAAAAACAGTTGTATTTCACCTCCATATAACACCAAAAAAAATGCCATCAAATGTGATTTATAGAAATTCTACCTGCTAGCAAATCAATATGTGTATTATCGCATGGTTTATTCGCTTCTGATTCAAAAGTTTACATCGTTTGATCTTCAATCTCCGACTCTGACCTCGAAGAAGATGTGTGATGGGTGTTAGGCATCCATTTAACTGCACACAAAATGAAAATCAATTACAATTTGTTTTTTTACAAAAAAAAAAATAAAAAAAAATAAAACCAGCGGATTACCCCCTGCAATAGGCTTTTGACGTTGAGAAACAAACAACATGAGGAGTGAATGACGGTGGCAAATTGGGGCGGAGATTTAAATTATTCATCAAAATGGAAAAAAAATTATACTAAACCAAGACTTGGTTTGACAAAAAATAGAGTTAAAAAAACTAACAAACAGTCTTCGAAATGATACTCGAGCAATGTTCACTATACCGACTTATTCACATCACAGATGATGTGGCGGCTGTCATGTTCATAAAAATGTGGTTATGACATTAACAAAAAAAAATTATGCCACAGAAAATATTAAAATCCCAAAACAATAATTTTCATCAATATTAAATTACACCATTACCTACCATACAACCCATTCATATTGGCTATCCTTTTATACTCCTTGGAACACAGAATTGTGGAACCCTCTTTTTTTTTTCCGAATTTGTTAAATTTGTTGACGAATTTGTTTGATTCAAAATTTGAAAGGATTTGTGAAGTGATTTAAGTGAGATTTTACAGAAAATTTGTTACCAAAAATGAATATTGGACTTTGTTATTTAAAACATAATCTATATATATTGAAAAGATTGTAGAGCGATTTTGTAGAAAAGTATTGTTTTTTTTTGAGGAATTTGTTTGATTCGAAATTTGAAAGGGTTTGTGAAGTGAGAGATTTTGTTGAAAATTTGTTACCAAAAGTAAATATTGGACTTTGTTATTTAAAAAAAATCTATATATCTATATATATTGAAAATATTTTGAGAGAGATTTTATTTTTTTGATTTAGGAGAGATTTTGTTACCAGGGAATATTCTCCGTAATCAGGGAACAACGTGGGAAATCAGGGAAACAAATGAGCGATTAATGAGCATTTAATTTTCCTCTTTCATAGGTGTTTTTTAGGATGATGGAGCGGGTTCGGAACGGGTCAATCGGGTAAATGGGTTAAATTGCTTCCTCTATATATTATATACTAGTATGAAACCCGTGCGATGCACGGAGAACGTTAGTCTTGAAAAATCGATATGTGTATATAGAAATTTTAAGTATTTGGAAGTAGTATAGTGATTTTAAATACGATATATTATGGATACTTGTTAAGTAGTTTGAAAACCCATGCGATGCACGACATTGTGCAACTTTTAAAACGATAGTTAATATGTATTAATTTTAGAGTTATAAATGTGTATTTTGAACAAACAAAAGTCATTATAAAGATTATAAAGAGACGTGAGATTACTGAATTTTACATTTGAATCGTAAGCAATATAGCAATTCGACATTTACAATATTCTATTCAGCGTCAACACATGAAATTGTTAGTAAAATTTCTAAACTAAAGATAATTTACAGCTTGATTACCAAACTTGATTTGTTCCGTTTCATATGTCTCATGATACCTTGGTTATCCTTGCTAGGAAAACCCGTGTAATGCATGGGATAATGTAATGTAAGATTTCAAAATGAGTACCAAATATAAAATGACTACACATCAAGTTCAAAGAAAATGCATTGTTTCAAGTTGAAATCACAGTGACTTCCATTTAAAAAGAGAGATGGTGCATTGTATGTACACATGATCATTATATTTAATTCAAAGTAGTGAATCAAATATTGCAGTCATACGCTTCCAAGTCGTCAAACTCTTTATTTTCTTATACTTGAATCGTGCTTCATCACACATGCAATACAGAAATATCCACAATTTTTTGAACGCCATTCTCCCCACAGTTACTGCCATCACAGCAGTCAAGACATTACTTTTCTCCTTAACCATCATTGGCCAATCTTTCAGCTCTGCGAACTCAGCAGTTTAACAGCTACCCTATGCTGCCCCATTTGCCGAAGTATGGTTCGGCTCGTGTGAGTGTTCAGATGCCCAAATCCTGAAAGAGAGGTAAACATGGTGTTCTCTTTTCTCAGCACGCCTTAGATACAGCTAGGCATAAGATTGACAGTAATATGCCCAGTTCAAGTCTAAGTATATGACTGCAGAAGAGATAGGGAACATTATCAAGATTCAGCACTCTGCAACGCATTGCAATGATTCATATATAGATGATAATTACCACCAAGCCCGTCTTGCGAAGAATAGAACTGAATCTGGTTCAAGTTTTAACTTCTGCCCATCCCTCCCTAGGGATGCATCTTCTAGGTCCCATAATAGTACCGAATCTCAGCCTCATCTTCAGGTAGATGCTCTTGGAAGGTTGTCATTTTCTTCCATTCGAAGGGCTTCTTCTCTTCTTGAAGTTGATCCTCCAGCATCAGCTTGCAGTGATGGAATTGGAGAACAGAAAACTTGAGAGAAACCTTTGGAGCATGAACCTCTGTTTGCTGCTAATTGAGGAAGGCCTTTCTCTTCTTCTTGAAGTCGACGATATTGACAGGCTTTTGCAGTTCAGTCAGCCCAAAGATGGCGGTGCTCAACTCAGGTGGAAGCGGCATGTCCTCTTAGAAGACTTGGCAGCCTCTCTTCAGCTTGCTGATCCACTTGGAAAGTATGCGGGTGTTGTTAGCTTTAGCTCCCAAGGATGACATTGTTTTTCTGCGATTAGTTTCACTTCCTAAAGGAAAGAATCTTATTTCAAGGTTTATTCAGCTTCTCTTTTCTGGAGGCGAGCTTGCTCGAATAGTAAGCATGGCTGTATTTTGTCATTTAAGATTTTTGTTAGGTAGCCTTCCCTCTGACCCAGAAGAAGCATAGACCATAGCGAATCTGGCAAAAGCAGTGTCATAGTGTGCTAGTGGAATGGATCTTAATTCAGTAAGCGCTTGTCTTGCAGGTGTTGTGTGTTCGTCAGAACAGCCACATGTCCGACCACTTTCAAGTCCTGCCGGAGACGGGCCTCAGTTGTCTTAAAATCTGTTCTTGAAAAGGCAACACAATTGTTAACTAATCCTCAGGTTTCTGGAAATTACAGCATACCAAACCCTGCTCTTTGGCAGGCTTCTTTTGATGCCTTCTTCACTCTTCTGACTAAATATTGCTCGAGTAAAGATGATAGTATAGTTGAATCAATAGTCATGGAGACCCTGCCAAATACAGAGTTATCGACCCTCATTGGCATCCTTGCATGAGTTGACATAAAAAGAAAATTTCTCAAACCTCAAGAAAAAAATATAGATGCCTTCTGGTTCAAATGAAATTCCATTCCATAATCATCAACATCATTAAAATACCCTTTTCTTAACGCCAGTAAAGATCCTAATGAACTTAAGGAGATCCATTCTAAAAAAAAGACCTTTGGTATCAAAAACTACAATATTACTTACAAAAGAAAATTAAAAAGAACTAACCTATAAAAAAAATTATTGTGGTCTGCACACCAATCCATGACCTAAAAAAGAAAGATTCAATAGTTAGTTATTCACAAATTCTCATCGTAGAACACAAAAATTGTAGAACCACAACCGCATGCTTCTTTGTCTGTGTGCTTTAAAAATCATGTTGTAACTGAAGTCGGAGTCTTGATATCCATTATCCAGTATGAATATGTGTAATGCAACTTGAAACATAGCTCATTCCCAAACACAAATATTAAACAATTGATGATGATGAGTAAACAAACAAACCCCAAAATAATATTAATTTGAAGATCTGTGTTGCTCCAACTACTATTGGAACAATACAAAAAGTAAAAGGAGCTCACAGAGCTCAACTCAGATGGACCTTTTGGAGCAGAACAAATGAAAATGGCAGACATAATTTTGTTAAATAAGCTAACTTTTAATTCTTTTCAGAAAATAAAAGCAAACACAATACTAAATCCCCATAACCTAATTTTAACTAAACAAACATATTTTACCTAAAAAAATTAATAATAACAATAATAATAATAAACTAAACAAACAGATTAATGAACAAAAACACCTTTAATCGACCAGATTCATCCAATACTCTTAACACTCAAATCCATAAATGGCCCTGCCTTTTCAGAGAAGAAACCACATCCATAGCAATAACAGTTTTACGGCGATAATTGAAACTCCATGTTTAAGAATCAATTACGAATTGAAGCACCATGTAGCAAGAATGCCAAATCTGGGTTCACGGGGGTAATGAACCGAAAAAACACAATATAAAAAAATTCAAATGTAGAAATCTTTAAGTGAATCTTTTCTTTTACGAATTACCTTGAATTTCTTCAGAAATTACCCTCTAATTTGATTCTCTGGGTCTTTCAATTTGTGGTTTCTCATTCTTTCTGTAAAGTCGCTTTAGATTGAAAGCTCTTCGATTTATTCACCCTTGATTGAAATCTTATCTTCATCGATTTGTCTTCGTCATTTGAGCAAAAAAAAACTATCGATGACGGAATTTGGCATCAAATTAGCTACCCGATTCAAGATTAGCTATCCGATTCAAGGCTGTTCCATTTCACCATTAGCCAATTAAGTTATGCACCAGGGAAGAAATGATATTATATAGACCATAAAATTCATGGAAGAACAGCTAGGTTGAAATGATATATATATATATTACCTCGAGAATTTTGTGGGATATTATCTCTGGACCTTTGGATGAAAAGTCAGCAATGACTGGTGCATATATCGGCTTTGTGGTTTGTAACAAAAGGCTTCCATTTCCCTGCATGTGGTGGGATTACATAGTGAGACATGTAAGAACATGCATTATATATTCTATTTTTAAGAAGATTTACATGAAGTTTTTTTCCATTAGTAAATTGATCATTAGCCGGTTCTAGTGTCCTGTCTGTAGTATTGGCAGCCAGTCATAATCCACGGAGCAACATTTGACACTTTGGAAAATAATAGTCCAGCAGTTCATGAAGATTCCAAAAGACATAAGTATCAATACAATCTAAGCCTCCATCTTTTGCTTTCTGTATTTTCCGTTCCCACATCTGCATTCATCATTTTTTCTATTTCATCATTCACAACACAAACCTTCAAAAAGTGGGTACCCAAAAAAATGAAAATAAAAATACGAAACCCAATCTCATGAACATGAACCTCGTGCACATATGATATAAACCCCACCACAGAAGAGAACTGGCTGAATGTAGACCGAAATTTAAATAAAAGGAATGAAGAATAGCTACCACTTTGAGAATGTGAACTTCTTGGTGCAAATTTGGCTTAAAATACCATAACCTTAGAGCCTACTTATCATCATCCTTTCCATCTGACCCCTCCTGCAACAACACCAAAATGTATAAGAATAATAACAATAATCGATGGTTAAAAAATAGCATTTCCATCATCATCCTTTCTTTCTTATTCGGCAGAGGAGCAGAATCACAGCAACTACATACGCTTCAACATTAATTAAAAAAGATGACTCTGCAGCAGAGACGACCGAATTTCATGTCCAGCCACCAAAACAGCCCCAGCCCCAACCCCAACCCCAACCCCAACCCCGAACAAACAAACAAACACACCATAAAAAATACTACGAATTTGATCCACTACCGTTACTTATAATGTAAAGTTCCAGTTTTCCTTTAAAGTTTCAACTCCAGAAATTTAAAAAAAAATACTAAAAGAAAAAAGAAAGCCAAAAGACTTGCCACATTCCCACAATAATATTAATTTTGAAAAAAAAAATCAATAAAGATGAGCTATGTGTCAATAGAGTGCTTCCTTCCAGTACCTAAGCCACTTCACCACGAAAAAGGAAATTTATCAAAATCAAAGAACCTACCAAAAAGCATTCATGAAACATCAACATCAATATTAATGAAAGGATTCACCTTTGCATTCACCTTTGCTTTTCTTTGGAAAATTTGAAGCAGGGCGTATAGTGGTGGAGGAGAGAGCACAGAAAAGGAAAAAGATGGTTGCTTTTGGATTGCTCTGAAAGCATCAGGAGAGAGACTATGAGAGACAGAATAGGGAACGGATTTGACGTACCAGTACCAATTTGGATGGACTTGGGACGTCTTTGCTTGAATCTCTCCTCTGCCGGTGTAGCTTCCGTTGATATCATCTTGAATGGATTCGGTAGCATTATCCAACTAATCGATCTCCAGAAACCTTACCATGGACATGCGAGATGCAAACCGGTGGCTGCACAATTGAACAATTTCGCTGGAAAAGAAAACAATTAGAGAAGTTATGCTGAAGTGCGGCACTTTCAGAGCACTGGAAGATGAGGGGAACGTGGGGAGTGGAGGTTTTAGGTTTTATTTTTTCGCTTTTTTTTCCTTCAGGTGTATGGAAAACCCGGGTATGGGTCGGGTCAATTGAAAAAAACGGGCAATTTGACAGTTTTTTACTCGAAAATATATATATAGATATATATATATATATATATATATATATATATATATATCTTACCTTACGAAAACATCACCCACGATATGATGATTGGTGAATCCAAAGATATGACGTTTCTTATACATAACGAATGTTAATGACGTTTGTCTGGCACGAATTGTGTCACAATAATCATTGTTTTCTATAATAATTCGCGGTGTGAAAAGATAATCTCATAACAACAATTGGGTCTATAGAGTTAACGCCTTTATGACATTCCCGCATAATTTGATGTGAGTCCAGTGGCGATTTGGGCTTTATGATTTACTTTCATAGCCCAAAACACGAAGAAAAAGAAAATTACTAGCATTTACATCACGATATTACCAATGACTTTTCTGTGTAATCATGGTCTCGAAAAAGCTTTATGTCATTGCCAGTGACTGTGAAAGAAACGTCACTCTCTCTGACGACCCTGATCCAGATACTGAGTCCACCGGAAAAGGACGCCCGAAACGTATATAATTAAAATAAATCAATTATACACGTAAGTCTAACATCATCAATAACAGAGAACGGGCGGAAAACGAAAACAAAGACTCGGAAAAAACTAAAAGATCACTGCAACGATCGGCAAGTAACACGGGGCTGCAACTAAAACAAAATCCCAATAAATAATACTCAAGGTTGAATATCCATTCAACTATTACAAAACCATTCTTTACAAACCAGAGGAACAACTGTCTTAAATTAATACAAAAGAAAATGAAGATTTTATACCATTATTACAACAGAAAAGAAAGATAGACTTCAACAGCTGAAACTCTGGAAACCACTCTTAAGAGATTTCGAAATCAACCTACAACAAAATCACATTCTCGGGGTAGGGACAACAACATGCTAAAGGGTAAGTACAAACGTACTTAGTAAATGTTAGAAGCACCGAATCTACACATGTTGTGTCACAAGAATCATCGTTAATAATAATAACAATAATATCATTAGGCAAGTCAAAGAAACATAATAACACATATGTTTCACTCGCTCACAACACTCTACTAGTCTCACTAGTGAACACAAGCAAGTAAGACATTTGTTACATACTAATCCAAAGACACTTTGCATGGTGAAGACTGCATCACGACACATCCAGCACCTCACATGTCACGAGTATCTAAAACGTGTGGAATATTACACCAGTCCGGCACAAGTATCTAAAAAGTGCGGAGGTGTAATAGTCCCATGTTGCATTACAAATCTCACCAAGGACTAACATGTTTTAGCTTTTAGACTCATCAAGTACGTATTTAAGCGATTAACCTAACCACCTAAGTTAATTACACATAAAAGGCTTCTTAGAAACCAATGGACCCTAGACAAACTCTACATTACACTACTTAACACATTGCACAGAAATATTGAAATCTAATCCAATGTTAGGTGTTGTGCCCGAAAGACAATTTGTGTAATTGTTTTTAATAATGAATGACAGAATTTATCTCACCTTATTACTTGCTTTGTGCTTGTAAAGTAATACATCACTTGCAAACCCTAAGTATATCTCAGATGTAACCACTTAACTCGGTGTATGGATTACACGTGAGGATTGAGTTAGTGGTGATATACTTAAATCTGTTAGTCCGTGGTGAACTTAATCGAGTTTAGGGTCTCTTGATTAAAACACCAATAATGCGCCGAGAACACCCAGGGTGTGATAGTCTTATCCGGATTTGCCGGCAGAGGTACTACGTGGGGCATTTATATATGATGGCATTCATATAGATTGGACCGATTTAATCTGAATTTCTCGGTGTAATTCCGTAATCGAGGAATCTTATTAAATCATTAGATGATCATATATGGATCAACCTTAATCCCGAGGTGATCACAGGATCTTCGCTTGTCCCGGGGTAGTGTTTGATGTGTTAGTTACGGTTCACTTAAATAATGTGTTCCAAGCCACTTCTCATTGGCACTATCTCCGGATGAGTGAGTAGTTTCGATTTTCACAGACATGGAATCCATTCCTTCCTCGGGAAGTAGAGAGGCGATCCCTTGTTTGTTAGCCCTAAGAAAGTGATCGATCCCGGGAGTTCACATTTGACTAATTAGCTACTAGTCGATATGTGTACTAATTGATCATTAGGGGTTAATGGTAAATAAGGATAAGATATTCGAAGTCGGGTTCACGGAGACTTCCCACTCGAGAATGGACGATCTATGGAGGGTTAATCCGTATGTAGTGATTATATCAATGGACGCTTATTCGCTACATGGGTTGAGTATAAGTATACATCTATAATCGGTAGAGTTCGGGCCGGGTTTATGGTGGCGTAATCCCGGAATTAATAATTAATGTACTTTTACGTTCGATGAATAATTAATTATTGGAGCTACTCGGTTATAGGTCCATGGTCCCGATGTAAACACGTAATTCGGACTAGTAATCTTGTTACTTGGGCCTCAGTGATAATTAATTGGCTGGGCTAATTAATTGATATGCATGGATATTATTTAGTTGGACTAAATAATATAATACACATAAAAGACATTTTATGTGGGCTTTTTGACCCTAAAGGTGGCGCCAATATCATCATTTAATTAGAGAGAAATTAGTTTTCTTGGATAATTATTTGACATGTGATTTATCTTTTATTTGTTAAATGATAATTCATGGAATATTGGATAATAATATGATTTATCCTAATTTGTTTGGGATAATCATTTTATTTATCTTTTATTTGGAATAAACGATTAATGGAATAATTATCTCTTAATTATTTAATCCTTGGAGACATTGATTACTCTCCCATATAAAGAGAGTTCCTAAAGTCTAAAAAAAAGGTACTATTCACGTCACTATTCACCGAGAGAAATTGGCCGAAAAATTTGGCCTTTATTCTAGGGTTCGAGTTGGAAAAATCTTGGGATTTTTCTGGTTGCATATCAAGGAGGCTCGTGTATCAAGAAGGGTGTCCACCAACCGCCGTTTGGAGAACACATCGGAAGATCAAGGCTTCTCTTCCCTATATTGGTAACATGATCTTAACCCCCTTGTAGTAGTTTAAGTCCTTTAATTATGTGTTTTGATATATAAATCGTGATCCATCCGCTGCGCGTAGATCTTATTCGTTTAGATCTAAGAACCTGCATCCTTCATCCAATACCCACGAGGCTAAGAAATAAGGCTTCCGGTGATCCTGAGTATCTCCCCGCAGAGGGTCTCCACAAGGTGCTGAGCCGAATACACCAGACACCGAACCCTTAACTTCGTCATGTTAAAAGTAAGACATTGATCTCAAGTCAACATCACATAAGGACAAATATAGAGTGTTCCAATGCTCCCGTGAGAGACTTTGCGGAGCCAAAGTCACTAGAATACGTACACTTGACTTTACAACATTCCACATAACTCTCTATTCCATTTTTAACTAGAAAATCAGCCAAGGAATTCCGTGTTTTCTTCACCATATTAAACACTAAATCTACTCCAAATCCATACAAAACAATACGAGAATTATTCTACAACATGCTTGTAACATTATACTATATCTAAACACCAACATAAATATTATACTAGATCTAAACGCCAATATAAATATTATACTAGATCTAAACACCGATATAACATGAAATTCAAGCCAAAGTGATATGAAATTACTATAAAACATGCTTGAAGTGAAAAGCTACCAACTTTGAATCCAAAACACTTCTAACACTTTATAAAAATCAAATCTAACATTTCTACAAGTCATGGGCAAGACTTAAATGCTACTAACAAATAAAGATTCGGTTGAACACCCCTTTACCTTTGATTTCACAAACAAAAGCTCCAAGAACACTCCAAGAAGATCTAGTTCCACATGCAAGGCTCCAAGCATCTAAGCAACCATTTCAAAACTAACACCAAAACGGATTTCTACGATTACTACATCCATTAAAACATCAAAAAGCTAAGAAAACACTCAAGAACACTTATAGATCTAGGAAATGAGTTTTCGAAACTCTTACCCGATCATAGTGAAACTTGTATCAAAATTAAGCTCTCATCAACAGAAGTATTTTAGTGTAATTGGTTTGTGATTTCGACGATCGTATTGATCGGAAAGACGGAATTTCCTTCTCCTTTTCTCTTTTCTTCTTCTCCTCTCTTTCTCTTTTCTTCCCTTCATTTTCTCTCTGCTAGCAGCCGCATATTCTTTTTGGAAAGGGAAACTTACAACTGTATCTATGTCAGATGATACATTATTAAAAATGCGTTACCTTTTTAACAAATTTGTAAAATGCTTTTTCGGGATTTTAAGGCACTCTACATCCTTCTACGCCCCGTTTTGGACCGAAACGGCTTTTAAATTTCAAAGTTACATTTAAATTACCTTTTGTCCTTCAATTTTATTTTTTTATATTTTTATTTTATCTTTTAACATCAAAAACATTCCCATCCTCTCTCTCCTCCATCTCCCCTCGCTCCGTATAAGCATCGGCAGGCGGCAGTTCTCTCAGCTCCCATCGTCCCCTTCATCTAGAGAAAGTTTTTATACTAGTTCGTTCATTTCAAACATCTTTTGTAGTTTTTTTCTTCGGATTTCGGGTTCATTAGTTGATATTCTTGGAAGTCAAGAGTTTAAGTATAAATGTATGGATTCATATCTGGTTCCGCTATGTTTTTTTTTATTCTTATTCAGATAATATTATTATTATTTTCTTCGTTTTGGTGCTTAATGATCGTAAAAGATGATTCTATATTTTGTCTTAACTGATATGCATTGACAATATTGAATAATATATGATGCATTCACCAATTTGGCTGGTCAGAAAAATATGATTTTTGTTATTTTGATAATGAAAGTTGTGAAACAATTTAAAATCAATTGACAATTTGTTATTTTGTTGATGTTTCGCATTGCTATTTGTTGATGTTTTGGGCTAATGATAATAAATAAGTTGTTGTAGTTTTGAATTTAGGAGTATCAATTTGGTTCTTGTGGGGGTAGAATGAATCGTAGAGGCCAGAATAGCGGGGTGTCTGGTGTCTGAGACATAAAAAAGCATTTTACAAATGTGTAAAAAAGGTAACATATTTTTAATAATGTGCTAGTGGACAATGATACAGTTGCAAGTTTCCCTTTTGGAAAAGGTGGAATGAAGGGTTTGGGGTGAAATTGGGTTTAAATAGAGATGGTACATTTTCCGTTTTGTCCTTACCAAAAGGTACATGTTTAAAATACCGTAAAAACCATTTACATTTACCTTGACTCTATTTATTAAATTAAAACGTAACCCATTAAAATTATCAAGACTCACATAAAATTGTAAAAAGACTTTTATACCATTTACGGAAATACGGGATATCACACTCTCATTGACGTTCGAATATCCTTATACAAACCCAACCGAGGCAATTAATATATGTGATGTTTCGACCCAGAAATTCAAATATTTTCTTGGATGCAAACCGTTCAGTCATGCTCGGACGAGAGAAAATATCCCATGAAATGATGTCTCATCCGACTAAAGTTATACTTCCTCCGTTCCAAAATAATTGAGACAACTGTCAAAAGTTTTGTTTCAAAATAATTGAGTCAGAACATTTTTCAATACAAAATTTAATGCATTTTTCCCTTTGTACCATCTCTTTATTTTTTCCATACTCTCTCTTAAATGCACCAGCATTATGTATTCCATAATCCATAATGGTATTCTAGTTTTTATCTAATTAAGTCAAAACATTTAATTACTTTCTTAGTTTGCGTGTTTTGTCAACTGTCTTAGTTATTGTGGAACGGAGGAAATAACATAAATCAATGCGAAAGCTTTTCAAACATAAGATAACGATCCTTTTAAAACTTTAACATCCACAATATCTGGCAAACTATCGCGGTCGTTGCTGCTTCATGTCCATAGCCATAACGATGGAACTTTTACTTCATGATTTATCAACTTCGTTTTTCAATAATTTATCATCAAAACCGGTAACATGTCATTGGAATATTGGATACACTCATTTTTATTATGAGATATCACATAATAATGTTATTTTTCTGAACACAAGTTAAAAACAGAGAAAAATAACAGATTGTGTTCAGAATTTAACGATAGCGCTTCAAGTTACCACTACGGTTATAAAAAATAAAGATAAGGAAGTTAAAGAAAGGGATGGTAGGTAACTCATAGGCTCAATTAAACAGAGGAAACTAAATCCGGTCTTAATTAATTTAGGCCAATGAAACTCCTATAAAGCTTCATAGACGCAGCCAATAAAAACTTACAGTATTGCTGTACTTCATGAAACTCCTATAAAGCTTCATAGACGCAGCCAATAAAAACTTACAGTATTGCTGTACTTCATGAAACTCCTATAAAGCTTCATAGACGCAGCCAATGGTTGTTCATGTATCTGTTCTTGTATTTTCGTATAATACTCATCATCAGACTTGTTTTGTGTCCTTTTTGCCAACAAATGGATACTCGATGTCGGTATAGAGCCCATAATAGTAGACGTAGGTATAGGCATCATCAAAAGTTGCCGGTGAGGTGCCATCGAGTATCCATTTGTTGGCAAAAAGGATTCATGTGCAACGGGAAAAAAGGAATACAAGAACTTGATGAAGACCTTCATTTATGGCTGTTCGGAAATTAAGAGGACACAAAACAAGTCTGATGACGAGTATTATACGAAAATACAAGAACAGATACATGAACAACCATTGGCTGCGTCTATGAAGCTTTATAGGAGTTTCATGAAGTACAGCAATACTGTAAGTTTTTATTTCACTACTTATATTATTTACTTTGGCCTAAATTAATTAAGACCGGATTTAGTTTCCTCTGTTTAATTGAGCCTATGAGTTACCTACCATCCCTTTCTTTAACTTCCTTATCTTTATTTTTTATAACCGTAGTGGTAACTTGAAGCGTTATCGTTAAATTCTGAACACAATCTGTTATTTTTCTCTGTTTTTAACGACCATTTTCTCAAAAGGATAATTTAAATACCAAAAAAAAATTGATATTTAACACACATTTTATATCAACTCGACATCAAACCAAGTAAAGTTTGTTTTCAACTCGTCAAAAACAAACTCAAACTTGTTTCAGCTTGATAAAACAAACTGGGGCCTGTTTTCAACTCGTAAAACATACTTAAGATTGTTTTTTAAATTCGTAAAACAAGTTGAAGATTGTTTTGACTCGTCAAAACAAGCTCGAGTTTATTTCAACTCGATTCTCCAACCGTTTATCAAATCGTAACAATATCAACAAGTGAAAACGAGTTTGAAACTGAACAATATTAATGATGACAGATGAACAGTTTCAGCATTTAGTGACTTATTTCACTCGGCTGAATTTCACTTTTTTTCACCGCCGCACTTTGCGAATTTTAGCTTTACTCACTGACCAAAGACTTAGCGAATTTACTCGTTCACTCAACCGCTGGCACTTGGCCAAATTTTTAGCTTCACTCAGCCGTTGGCACTTGGCCGAATTTTTAGCTTCACTCAGCCGCTAGCACTTGATTGAATTTCAGCTTCACTCAGCCACTCAGCCGAAATTTCTGGAGCTCAAAAGGATAATACTTGCCCAGCTTGATTCGTTTTTTTATATTTATTTATTTACTCGATTCTCCAACCGTTTATCAAATCGTAACAATATCAACAAGTGAAAACGAGTTTGAAACTGAACAATATTAATGATGACAGATGAACAGTTTCAGCATTTAGTGACTTATTTCACTCGGCTGAATTTCACTTTCTTTATCAATTACGCACTTTGCCGAATTTTAGCTTTACTCAGCAGCCAGCACTTAGCCGAATTTCTGGTTCACTCAACCGCTGGCACTTGGCCAAATTTTTAGCTTCACTCAGCCGTTGGCACTTGGCCGAATTTTTAGCTTCACTCAGCCACTAGCACTTGATTGAATTTCAGCTTCACTCAGCCACTCAGCCGAAATTTCTGGAGCTCAAAAGGATAATACTTGCCCAGCTTGATTCGTTTTTTTATATTTATTTATTTATTTTTTTTTTTAATTTTTATTTTTTCCATATACCTTTCAAACGAGTTGAACTTGTTCAACATAAAATTCAACTTGAATCAACCTCGTCCAAATTAAATTGAAGAAATATTCGTCAAATATTTTGATTACTCACGGGTTCGAATCAGAACAACGGTTCTTCAAACCGGAAAAATTGTCTTAAGCTGTTATTTCCCGTGCGCAATTAAAATAAATAAACGAAAATTAAATCAACAATTTTATTTAATATATTTAAAAAGACTATATTACAATAGTAATTGAAATAAAATACGATGCAATACAAAACCGAGACGAGTCGAAACTCTGTCCTTAAGACAATTTTGGCCCGGTATGTACCCCGGTTGTTACCAATTGTCTCCCAGGATAACTCGGTTATACCTGTTCAAGTAGAGGTACTTCAGACTTGAACCACAGCGAACTCTGACAATGCCCAGAATCTCTTCGACTCGTGAATGGACTCGAAATGAACACCACGAACTGAATAGAAGTCGAAAATGCTCAAAAACAACAGGACTCGAAGTACTAAGCTGTATGTGTATGATGCAATTTCTGAACTCTCTCTCTGAACTCATTCCTTCCTCCATTCATTTGAGGATGTTTATATAGTGGACCTATTGTGAAACTGATGCCTTTTCATTTCCTTACTTAATGCTCAAGCATTCATGGCATTAAATTAGGCATTCATGGTTGAATATAAACTGAAAATGATTCAGCTTCTCAGCATTGAAGATAGAGCTTGTGTTGGACAACCGATCTGACTGAGCTTATTCGAATATAGCTCATTCTGAATGTGTATTGATATGGGCCAAGACCAAAAGACTTTTGTATAAAAAGTTTAATACTGTCCTGGGCCCCCAGGCCCAAGAAGGCCCATTCCCCAAAGCCAAAGCCAACGGGCTCGGGCGGGCGGCGGTGGCGCGCGTGTGGCCATTTTAGCAGAACACCTGACCGCTAAAACCAACCTGCTACCTCTCCTTCTTCTAGGAGCTTATACTACATACAACATTCTTCCCACATATATACTAGGAATTGATTCTCTCAACTCCCAATGTGGTACACTGTTTAGTTGAATACTCTTCAACTTTCACTTCCAACATTAGCTCTTCCAACCACCTGACTTTAAGCGTTAATTTCTCATTCACTCATTATCCGAATTGAATGATTCCAAATCCTGAATTCATCTACGACTCACGTAGTTTTCAGAATTATCAAAACATTACATATATTCTATACAAGAATATATCCGAAATACGCTTACAAAGTCACAGAATAAAATGATTATAAAATCATTTTTAATTCATTTTTAATTCAATTCCTCTATATCTCCAACAAATAATTCAATGTGAACTTTTGTCATGTCTCAGAACTCGAGCAGAAAACTACGTTACTTGAGTTATAACGAATCTTATAACTACGTGCTTAGGCCCAATGTGTGAAACTTAATCGATTTGGTAGACTACTCTGATATCACCTTTAATACCCCAGAACTCGAGTCTATCGTCATTACAATGAACTAATAATGTAATATTTCGACTTTTCGAAAAAAGTCAGACGTGTCTTTTTATGGAAAATGGAATATTATATGTATTATTTTGGATTAAAAGGAGGAAATATTAATTAGGGAAATTGATATTTAAGGGTAATTAAATAAAAGGGATTTACTTGTTAATTAAAAGAATTTAATTAAATGGATATAAAAAGGAAATTATTCCCAATCCCTTCATAATTATATCACGCGCAGATTTTCACAAAAAAGAAGAAGAGAGAAGTCGACGGCTACGCGCCAGGAAGTGGAGGAGATGAATCTTCAATCGTGCAGCTAATCTCTTAGGAATTTGTGTAGACGGCAGTAGAAAAAATCGATCACTGGGAGAAGACGATTGTTCTCATACTCTTCGTTTCCTAAACATTAAGTTTTCGGTTTAGCCTTAGTTTTGGGTATTGGTTGAGTTTGATCATGTCTGGTTGTATAGAATCCTTCCATTCGTAGTTCTAATGTCTAGAAACCTTGGTCACTATTAATTGTGGTTTAAATGTTGATCAATATAGGACTTGGTTAAGGTTTGTGGAAGAAATCTACAGACTTTCTTGAAGGTTTTGGGTTGGGTTTGCCTGCTAATAAGGTAAGAGACTCTTCTGAATGGGTAATTACGGTTTTACAATGTTAAAGTTGAGTTTTAGTATTAAATCGTAGTAAGAAAGTTTTCATATTGAATAATTGATGTTTTATGATGTTATGATAAATTAAATGTGTGTTGTATCTGAATTGATTAATTTTGATTGTGTTTCTAGGTTGTATAAATATTCCAGATTTATGCTGTGTGTCTGTAAAAGAAAAATAAATGGCTAAATTTCCTGTAGCATATGTCGACAGGCATAGTTTGTAGTTTAGTGTATTTTTTATGTTTTGTTTTGCATTCCACCGAATTAGAAAGAAAAAAAATAAAGACATGATGCATTAGTACCTGGTGTATTAATACCACTTGCTGTATATGGTTGTCGAATAGAAAAAATGATTATATAAATGTGTAATGTATAGTTGTTTGGTGTTATTGTATTGTGTTATTTTCTTTTACGAAAAATATGAATACACGATTTGGTAGACAATGGATTTTGTGGCTAATGTTAATTTGATACTTAACTTGAATTGTAGTTTTGTTAATGAGTTTAAATAAGATGAAATAATGTGACAAGCCATGATTGAGTTTCTGATGCGTTTAGTTCTGACACCGAATGTACTCTTCCTAAGAGTTGAAGTTCGGGACCATCGTAAAAGTATGATTGGCTTGTTTGATGAATTAGTATTCATCAATGTCTTTATATGTGCTAGGGCTTGTCCATATCTAGTGGTCTAGGTAAGAGAGAGTAGGAGCTGTGAGGGAGCTTATTTGAAAATACTTAGGTGGCTAGTTAATAATTATTAACAAACATACTTGTGTAGCTAAAAGAATAAACATCAAGTCATTCTTGGTAAGGCACAAGTTTATATCGCGATGTGTGGGCGGTCTTCCGTAAGTCTATCAGAATAGACTCCAGGTGCGGAAAGACTTCGCGAATGAACAACTCCGTAAGTCTACTAGAATAGACTCCGGGTGCGGAGAACTTTACCGAACGTGTACACTATCGGAGTCTACCATAATAGACCTCCTTGGTTATTGGTGTGATCCACCAATATGTTGCATTACATCGTGGTGAGTTACACCATGCGTAGTGCCCTTGAATGCTGATGTAACAAAAATAAACTAAGTTATACACCAAGAGTCACAACATGTTGATGAGCATGAAGTGAACCCTAGAGTTGGGTCGGTCTCATAAATATAAACCTAATAATAATAAAAGGAACATTTTCGTTGTAAAGTTTAATTGTTCATTAGCTTCTCACTCTTACCTAAGTACATATGTACTTACCTCCTTTGCATTATTCATTTGTATGTATTGTGTGATGAGAATATGAACATGTTGACCATGAGCACTTTGAGGGCGTCATGTGATGAGGATGTTGTTGGACGATGTTTCTTCTACTTCTCTTCTAGTGATTTTGTGGAACTAGACTTTGTTGTCATTTCATTTCCAGACAGATGTTCTTTATTTCTATACTTGTGTAACAGAGTTGGTGTTTCTTTTAAGACAAGTTTATGTTTATTTGGACATCGTACTTGTAAGATGTTCGTTGTTTGAGGACACTTTCCTAACTTTAGTGTGTTGAGTTATATTCATAGTAACATTTATGATGTTTTGCTGAGTCTTTTTAGCTTCCGTTTGTTAAACTCGATATGATGTTGTAGAAGCTTACGTGTAATATTGAATTTATTTAATATTATACGTGTCGAGCGTTTTATTTTCGGATAAGAACTCTTTATCCGGAAACGGAGCGTTACAAATAATTACTTCAGTTGAAACTAGAGTTTCATTCTAGATTGAAACTATGTGATTCAAATTATTCCATACGAGTAACTCGTCTCTGAAGTTACCTTCCTGCCTTCCAAGACTCGGAAGTTTTTAGGTGCATCCGCCACTGAAGCTGTGTCAAAAATACAACTTTATTTCTAAATGGAGAGGAAGACCAAGTCTGAATCTCTAATTTCCCCATTAAAATACAAAGAAATTGATAATGTTGTTTTCCTAAAAAAAAAAAAAAAAAAAAAGGAGAGAGAGAGAGATAATGATCATAGCATAGCAATACCTATCCTATCACACGTTGGGCCCATACGTCTGTACCTATCCATTATGCGGCAAGACGCCGCTGCTTATCCTGTCCTTTCCTTAAATAGAAATTAAATGAATCTACCCATTTTTCCTGATTGAAGTAGCAAATTTCGTTTTTTTTTATTTTTATAATTATTATTTTTTTTTATTTTTGTTGTTGTTTTTGAGGTTCTATATTGAAATTATATTTCCACATTGAAAAAAAAGACCGGGATTGATCATCTTAGAACCTCACTAATGATAGAAATGAATATCCAGGATTGATCATCTTAGAAGTGTTATAATCGCTGAAATTCGAAATTGAATTGTTACGGTTCGAAATAGTGTTAGATTTTTCGTATAAGAATCCACTTGCTTACGTTTTCACATGTAATTAGCAACTAATTGGATATTAATTTGACGGACAAAATAACGTAGCTAGTAACTATTTCACGAAAAAGGTTAAACCAGAGCCTTAACTTTTCTTGAACAAGTTAGGGGTGAGAAATGCTAAAAATTAATCATGTATTATGAAACAATTATTGTGGATGTCCACTTGCCTTTCTACACCTTATTACTATTTATTATATCCTTATAAGTTAGAAATCTCAAAAGACTTGTAATGTTTAATGTAGTACTAATTGTAATGGAAGTTACACAAGATTCACTTTCTATATATATGTATCCCTTCTTGGTTGTAAAAAGATAGAGATGAAGTTGAGATGGAGTAATAATAAAATGATCCATCTTCCTTTTGTCTAAATTCTTTGTTCTTGTAGAATAATTTCATACCAATTGTAAATTGTTTTATAACACGTTATCAGCACAATATATAGTCTCTATCAATTGAGTGTTTCTATATTTTGGATTCAAAAGAGAGGCAAAATAAACATTTGTATAAATTGTTCGGTTGCATCCTATCAAAAGAAAAAAAGGAGATATTGTCTATCAGGAAAGTACTCTTTCAATTTAATATATTTTTACTTTGCAATATTGATCTTCTGCATCCATAGATGATACTCATGAGATATATGAATATGTATAAATAAATACATGGATGTATATGTTTAATTGACATGGATTATGTTTAATTGTTTGAGAGGCTTACATCTTCCGTACAGTAACACATTACTCGTGAACAATTTGCTCATCATATTATTGAATTCACTAAAATGTATGATTCTGCAAGCTATGATATTGAACTACGTATTGATTTTTGGGTTACCGGATATAAATGAATAAAGTTTGATGGGATGATATTCTTACAGCATATTATCTCTCAGTGATTTTATATCCAGGGACCACCATCTATAAAAGTTTTTTTTGGCTTGCTTGCTCCTAAAGTTGTGCCTGAGAGCAATTACACAATGAATATAATGATGAGATTATTTGTTTTAGTATATGGCATCAGAATGAGATTTCTTTGTATGACCTATTGATGGATGTAATTATCCTTATTGATTTCTCCGAGGCGGAGATGGAAGCATCATATCATTTTCAAGTTAATTTCGTTTGTGACCACTTGGACTCTTATTCTTTATATTCTAGCATGATTGTTTATTTGATATTGAAGATATTTCTTTGTTTGATAATATATATACTACGTGCTAACATGTTTATCTATTGAGATATTGACTTAAGTTGCAGTTATTAAGATTCCATTACAAGACGCATTGTTGGCGAGAATCACGTATATAAAAGAACCCCAAAGCCTGTCAAATGAGTTGCTCTCCGGTATATTGTTTTGGAAATCTTTGATTAATTTTTTTCTATGTTTGAGGTAATTTTTTTTTTTGGTTTCAATTCATTTTAGAATTTTATGTATGATTATACAATAAGTTTTTTGATACTAGTGACATTGATGATATCAATAAAAAGATGATGATATCAATCGAGAAAAAAAAATGATATGATCGATCATATGAAGATGATCAGTATTTTGATTTACATATATATGGACATTAAGTCCAAGAGTAGCATTTGAATGGCATAAAGTGAATATTAAAATTCACATAAATGGAAGATGAAACTTGAGATTGATTAAAGATGATGACAATATTTGAATCATCGAGAGTGCGAAAACGCACGTTATACCGTGAAAAAAAAATCTCAATTAGAAAAAATGGGAGAAGCAAATGTATGCAAGAGCAATTTCTCTATAAGGCTTCAATAGAGCCATTGAAATAAAATTGTTCAGTGATGAATATTTATTGATTACAAGTACAATTTCTGGAAGAAATGTGTAATAGAAAAGCTGCATGCTTTATCTTCTGGCTTATATTATACAAAAATAACAGCAGCTGAAATTCATCACGTAGTAGACCAGAAGTCTATTGTTTCTAATGATTTCATGATATTGCATGATCGCCTTGGGCATCCTGGTTCCACAATGATGAGACGTATAATAGAGAATTCACATGGTCATTCGTTAAAAGGTCAAAAAGTGTTAAATTCTAGTGAATTCTCATGTGCTGCTTGCTCACAGGGAAAATTAATAATTAAACATTCACCGGTTAAAGTTGAGATTGAATCACCTACATTTCTAGAATGAATTCAAGGTGATATATGTGGAGCTTTTAAATATTTCATGGTGCTAGTTGATGCATCGACAAGATGGTCACACTTATGTTTATTATCTACTCGTAACATGCATTTGCTAGATTGTTGGCTCAAATAATTAAGTTACGAGTACAATTTCCTGACTATCCAATTAAGAAAATTCGTTTGGATAATGCCGGTGAATATTCATCACATAAGTTTGATGATTATTTCATGTCAATTGGAATAGGTGTGAAACATCCCGTGGCTCATGTTCACACACAATATGGCTTAGCCAATTGAAACAAAATTGTTCGAAATAAATCTCTATGCTCTCCCAAGTCTCGATTCTTTTATTGAATTTTATATAGATATGCATAAAAATGAGTATCATGTCAAGACATAAAAAAAAAGGGAGGATCATGCTAAATAACATTTTCTCGATGATTTGAACAATATGTTTGAAAAAGTGATGATGACATATGTGCATTCCTAGAAGAGAATATGACCAATATAATATGCATGAGTAATGCAATGATATATGTACTATATTACATAAGATGCATCATGTTATACAATTTCATTTCGTAAAATGAATACGATCAAATATAATTATATAAGATGCATCATTCTATACAAGTACATTCGGTAAAGTGAATGTCATCAAATTAAAATTTTAAGATGTATTATTCCATTTAATGAAGTGGACGTGGAAATATATTATTCTTTTGGAGATATCAATAACCGTGGTTCTACCAAAATGAGACACCGGATGAAACGATATTGAAATGTCAAACTCTATAAGAGATTATTCAAATTCCCCCGCTTGAAATATATTCATGAAGTTTGTTGATACCCGCATAAGAGGATATCACATAAAAATGTAGAATCCGTCACGGGTTATTGCAAATATTATGGATATTTATTGTGATAAAAGTATTGTCCGAGATTAGCAGGAGGAATAATAAATACAAGTAAATCAATTCTCGTGACAAACATTATAATATAAATGAACATGAAGTTCGTATCTGAATAATCGTGATTGAATCGCGTAGTACACACATAGTTTTGACAAAATTTACCAGATGAATTAAGAACTCTACATAGTCGTCAATTATTGATGTTCTGGTAATATAAAAATCACTAAAGACATGTCATAAAATAGCTATATAGCATATCAATATAAAGACACAATAAGCATTGTCAATCTCATGTGGGGGAGAATATGAACATTAAGTTAATTGTATTATATATCAAAACCCCCCAAAAGAATGTCAAAAATAATGTGAATGATTCTTGAAGAATCTGAAATGACATAGTGTTATGTTGATATTTATTCTGTACGCATGAAGAGTATGAGATATTTGTATCCACAAGATATAAATCTCATAGATATGAGATAGTTAAATAAATTTTATAATCATTGGAAACAAAAGTCAAATAGCACTTGATCATGAGGTTGATATAGCAAAAACAATTGTGTTTCGAAATGTGTTAAATCGCTTGAAGCGAATGATAGGGCATCAAGTTACAGCTCGGTGCAATTACTACATCCTTAACGAAGATCATTTCCCGGCATTAGGGGGAGATAAGAAAACCCCATTTTAAGATATAAGAATGCCGTGAAATTTTATAAAGATCTTCTACGCATCATTCAGACTAAGTTGCGTAAATAGTTTAACTTGCAGTATTTAGCAAGGAACTGCCAAATGCTTTATTGAATATAAAGAGTGACTATTTATAAATGCACCAAATCAAATTTTATTGATAATAATATCTATGGGAGAAGCGTAGAAGACCGATCGGTGTAATAAATAAAAATCCGCGGAAAATAAATTTGATATTGATATTAAGTCGCTCATGAAATATCTCGAAGAGATTCGTCTTGAAGGCGAAAACCCCAAATAAATTTGCACGTGCATCAAATGATCAAATATTGAGGTTGCGAAACAATCAGATCCATATATTGATAATGATTTGGTTTATGCTAGCAATGAATATTATGGGATAATTTTATAATATACTATCACAGTCGTCGACGACTTCGTTGCCTCATAATTTGTTATTATAATCTGGATCCAGAACCCAAGTCAGTAATAGAGTCTTTGGAAGCACGTTATTTGGGTAAAAATTAAATAAACAATAGAGGTTGATCTTGATTAGAATTTGGTTCTGTAATAACCAATTATTGATTTTGATCAATTACATTCTCCCACTATGGATAACATCATGTTCGGCTACTTAATAAATCTGGCAGCAACAAAGGATTTTTATATGACGTTGTGACCGTATATTTATAGGTCACTAGACGTATTTATATGAAAATGTATGATTGATTTTAGACATGAAAATCGCAACCTGTATATATTGCTGAGTTGCAAATGTCATTATATTGCTTAAAATATTAATGTTAAAGGTAAGAAAATCAATCAGTAAATTCCCTATGAATAAAGGATATATATATATATATATATATATATATATATATATATATAGCTCATGCATAATAACATGAGTTGTGTGATATTACAACCCTATTTTTATTTAGAAGATAATGTTGATTGTGTTGCAAGTGTTGCACAAATGAGTAGTGGGTATGACAATTTTTAGCCCCTACATTTAAATTGGACTCTAAAAGAGATATGACTTATAAAAAGTACGCTATAAGTGACAATCTGACATATTTGTTTTCATTCCAACATCTATTTTGGAGAATTACGTTTATAGTATTGGAATGCGTACATTTGAATGACTGTTGTCGTCAGGGGGAGCGACAACTTCAAAACAATCTTGATGCTTTGGTCTTGAATGAACAATGATTGTACTCTTTTTCCCTTTAACTAAGTTTTTTTCCCACAGAGTTTTCTTAGTTAAAGGTTTTTAACGAGGCAGTCAGTGCAACACATAAAACGCATATGTCATGAACTATTTTCCTTGTCTAGTTTTTGTCCCACTGGGTTTTTCTAACAAAGTTAATAGTACATGACATATACGTTATGCAACATAGATAGAGTATTCAAATCAGCTCTATATTCAATGTGCTTTGTCTACTACATGTTACATTTGTGAAGAAGATCGTTCATCTCAAATTAAATAATATTCACATAAGTGGGAGAGCACATGATCTTCAAAAGGGAAGTGAATCGATATGGGACGAATCAAGTCAAAGTATTGATCCAACTGTTTCATTTACAAAATGAGATCAGAGATGTTGCAAAGCATGTGCAAATCGACATATTTTTACGGACGATTTACAACCAAAGGGCGATACCCGACATTAATATCAAAGAGCTTGGAGAATGTTTTCATCAGGGGGAGTAATACAAGCACAAGTGAATATGTATTATTTTTGTTCAATAGAGTTTTTTTTTTTTTTTTTTCTTTCACAAAGTCTTTTCTCTAACAAGGTTTAACGAGACATATTCATCGTGTAGTGGACATCCAAGGGGGAATATTATGAAACAATTATTGTGGATATCCACTTGCCTTCCTACATCCTATTACTATTCATTATATCCTTATAAGTTAGAAATCTCAAAAGACTTGTAATGTTTAATGTAGTACTAATTGTAATAGAAGTTACACAAGGTTCACTTCCTATATATATGTATCCATTCTTGGTTATAAAAAGATAGAGATGAAGTTGAGATGAAGTAATAATAAAATGATCCATCTTCCTTTTGTCTAAATTCTTTGTTTTTGTAGAACAATTTCATACCAATTGTAAATTGTTTTATAACATCATGATCAATAACTATGAATTGAATTATTTTTTTGAAGGTGAATTGAATTATTTGATATATTTAATGACGATCGGAAACCATATTGTAACGCCTCCAGACCAGAGGCGGATGTATGTGTACTACAAGGGGTCCCTGAAAAAATAAAAACTCTACATTTTGCCTATAGAAAAATATTTTGGACACCGTAAAAAATTTATTCTACTTAGAAGAAAAAATTACAGCACTAAAAAAATATTTCGGATCACATCGCTCAGGACCCTGGTCTGAGTTCTTATTAAATGAAGTCATAAATGGTCCGATCAACTGTTTAGACCGTCGTCTTCGCTTGGTTGATCTAATAGGGCAACCTGAGTTGACAAGACATTTATGCCTCACACTTATATAAGGGTGATAATGATATAACTTTACCGATGTGAGACTTTACACATCTCACATCACTCACCAGTCACCATCGGTCCATCACCCTACGCACACCCCATTAATTCCACCGCCTCCTACCTACACCATACCCCTCATGACCTCTACCCGACCCAACCTCATCCCTACACCACCCTCATCCTGCTACACTCCATCTTACCCACACCCTATCGAACCCCTAACCCCGCCCAAACCTACCACACCCTTCCCTCACACGACCACGTCTTACACCGGCCGCTATGCACACCATCCATGCCCCACCCTGATCACTTCACCCTACCCTATTCCCCAACCCAATCCATCTTATTTAAGATGGGGTGGGTAGGTATGAGGTGGGGTGAGGGTGGTGGGGTAAGGGTGGCTTAGCTGGTGGTGTAAATTTTCATTGCCCCTATTCCATCAATTTTCGGATATAATGGAGATATATTTTTTTTTATTACATTGTAACAAATTTCATTACATGATTACATCATTTCCATTATAATCATAACTTTTTTTTTAGGAACATTATAATCATAACTAAAGAGTCATTATAATACATTGCATTATGATGCAAAAGAATTCGAGATTTATTATTTATTTATTTCATTTATTGTAACTCTTTTAATTGTGAGTTAAAAAAACATTGTATTTAAGCCTGTTTATTTGTTTTGCAGGTGAAGCTTGTTTCAAGCGGTGGTGGACCTACATTGCCCCCCCCTCTAATTCGAAAAAAATACACTAAAATTTATATGATACATATAGTTTGTCCTCCTTTAATTTTTTTTTTTGCCTTGAAAAATTTTATTACCCCCTTACCCGAGATCCTGCATCCGCCTCTGGTTTCAAGGCATCACATAATTCACATTTGCATGGATGTTTAGAATTCACCTAGACATACATATAAACTACTTTTGGTTATGAAAGTACTAATAGCATTAAAGTTGTCTAGGTTCATTATGAATTATTTTTAGCAAATAGTATATTGAATTGTAATAATTATATAGGGATGAGAGAGACTATACAAAAGCCTTATTTATGTTTTCTCTGTTATAAATAAAGGCTTTGCTATAATTGTAAAATACAACTTTAAATTAAAAGATGAATAAAAATTAAATTTAATAATTTATGTGAGCTCTATCTCATGTTTTTCTGATTTTTTTTCCTCCGATACGTCCGTTACAACGTTACATTGAGCAAAACAAACACACCCTTAATATAATTACTTTTTTAACCTTGTATTCTTTAAAATATTATACTAGTTAGAGTGGACATGCTAGTATACAATTCCTTCTTGTAACATATGGGGACAATAACAATAAATGGGGAGATCTATGCTATGAATGTACGAGGATACAAATTAATATATTTAATTATTTGGGCATTGAATATAAAAAATATTAACACATTTTCAATAATTATTTCATTCAATGCTATCTTCATAGATATTGTGTAATAAAATACACACTACTTATAATTAAATGGACCTCTACACAAATATATATATATATACACACACATACGTGTCACATCTACTTTTTAACCTAATAATGGAGTGGACAAACTCATTTCAAGAATGGTGAATATGCGATAATGATCCTCCAACTTTTTTGTCACACCAATGCTTTGGATATTGCTATTTTATTAACTATAAATAATTGTGATTGATGATGTACTGTATTTTTCATTAAAATCTTTGGGCCTTTCATTTAATTAATTAAATTCAATAAAATTTTATAATATTAATGTGAACCCCTTCCTAAAAAAAATTAAAATGATTGAAAATATGATTCTAGTCTTTACATATACTTATTAGAATATATGCATACAATCATAAGGATCAATTGAGTTTTTGTCATACTAATTGATAGCACTATTTTGAGGGCATTTCACTTGATGTTTAGGTAAATGCTCTGACACTAGCATAATTGCTTTGGAAATAACCGTAGCCGGCTGTAATAGTACAATCATGTCGACAAGAAAACATATTATAATAGATTTGGAATCACCTAAGCAAGGAGGGAATATTGGCTATTTAATTAAAAGAAAAATATTCATAAAGTATATAAATGATTTTCCTTTATGATTACGCTAGTAGTTTTGACACGTAACGCCAACCGTTTAGCTGATATATGGTGAGGACATGCTTCTCGATAATAAAGTAGCAACGAGATCGTAGCTGGGTAACGTCGTTGACTCGGTCCACGTGTGGTAACTAGAAAGTAATAGATATCCCCGTAGAGATCGAGACTAGCTCAAAACTCTAATGATAGAGTATTGCAATTTTTGAGCTATCCGAGCTGGTCTGAATTGTTATTATGAGGACTGATCACCCTAAAAGTTGACACAGACAGATATAAAGTCGCCTTGAAGAAAATTTGTCGCTACTAAGCACATACTCGTGACACATAATGATGACCGTATAGCTAATATGGCAAGGACCGGATTCTCGATAATAAGTAGTAAAGAGACCGTAGCTAGGTAACGCCGCTGACTCAATCCACGTGTAGTAACTAATTAAGTAGTAATAATTGTCCCACCGAGATTGCGACAGACTCAAAACTTCAATGATAGAGTCATGCGCTCTACTTGTCAGGATATGAGGACTGATCGCCTTAAAGTCGACGTTGACCTATATAGCACTCGTTCCGCGGAAAATATCCTTACTACTACACACTTTTCATCTTAAATTTTATGACACGCTCCACTTTTTCAAACTATCTGAAAACTCTATAAAAAAAAAAGGTAGTATCGAAAGACGAAGGTATATTGATTCGTTAATTAAAGACGGTTAAAAAAAACCTTATTAAGTCATCGTAACTCAGCCCATCTAATAATCAGACACAATCCAATTACCTAGTATATGAGAGAAATGGTTTTAATGAAATTTGAAAAGTAAGATCAAAATACATGTGAATATCCCATGATGGCATGATGTGTGTAACATGTGTTCACTATGTCTATGCGTGTGATCCCTTTATAAAGAGGTGAACCATAAAGCGCAAACAAACAAACAATCATATATGTATATATATAACTGAATAAAGCTAAATATAAGCAAAAGGGTAAAACTGTAAAATCATCAAAACCCCAACCTTTGCCTTCCCCACTTTATATTTAATACCAGACATCATATTCTCTCTGTGTACTAAAATCTCAAAAAACCATTTTCTTCTTCAACCCCCACCCCCCTAAGAAAAAAAAATATTAAAGAATGAAGTTTATGATGCAGAATTCAGTATCTTACTGTGTGAAAGAGAAGAAACACTGCAATTTATGGGTAGAAAAGTATTTTAAAGACTGCCTGTGTAACATCGGTGACGGGTTTTCGTTCGGGTTCGGGCTAGTGAGCCTGGTTTGTTGGGGTGTGGCTGAAATCCCACAGATTATCACTAAT
Organism: Gentiana macrophylla; assembly: GCA_026214975.1. Classification (NCBI taxonomy): domain Eukaryota; kingdom Viridiplantae; phylum Streptophyta; class Magnoliopsida; order Gentianales; family Gentianaceae; genus Gentiana; species Gentiana macrophylla. The sequence goes on from CM047817.1 coordinate 12,019,573, forward strand.
TTCAAGTCAAAGTCTAGCCATGGTGTTTCTCTCCTCTTTCTTCTTACTTGGATTATTGGGTAAGTAAATGAATTGAGCCTCTAATCTAATCTAATCTAATCTAATCAATCTAATTAGATTATACTTATCCCTGGTTGTGTTTAAATGTATAAATTACTGGTTTTCTACCGTCATAAATGCATAATCTTTTCGGGACCATCGATGATGATGAAAGAGCAGAAATGTTGTAGTAACAATTTTGTTGGCTTTAACTTAGGATGAAAAAAAAGAAAAAAGTGTCAGACCGTGGGCTAATAGATTATATTCATATCGTTTGATGGACTAAACTAAAATGATTTGATGAATCCTGCGTCGATAAATGCTTAAACGAATCATAAATAATCCGATCAATCTACTTAGGCCAGTAAATCTTCGCTTAATTTAAAATGGCTAACACCTGACGACATTAGTTTTTTTCTTTTTTTTTAAAGGGCACAATACCTTTATTTCTCTCACTCATACGGGAGACTTTACAACTACATTAAATATTTGTAGTGTAATTGTATAGAGAGACAGTTGGAATGACTATTTTGTCCTCTTTGTTTTCATTAAAATGCAGGGACATGTTCAATCTAGTGGGTTGCCTTCTTGAGCCTGCAACTGTGAGTTTTATTCTTTCTTTCTTTTCTTTTCTATTATAAAAATACTACTTCTTTTTATTGATGCTTTGAATTATAGGATTTTTTATTTTTATTTTAATAAACTTGTTTTTTAATTAAACCTTACTCATGTTTTTTTTTTAAAAATGCAGTTGCCAACCCAGTTTTACACTGCTCTGGTAATTAATTACTAACTAACTCACACTTTGTTTTCATATTTCTTCATTTATTAGTATTTTTTTTCCTTTCTCTGGTATGACAAAATGAATGACACAATACGTTTTTATACAGCTATATACAGCCACCACCATAATACTAGTATTGCAGACAGTGTATTACGACTACATATATAAATTGTTGGGAAAGAAACGAGACGACGATAAACAAGAGGTACGATAATACGTACGATATATACATACACATGTTAATGTCATATAATGAAATGCCAGAACGAGTAATATAAGGTCGTTGTGATGATTTGCTAGATAGATTTTGCTATATATGCTCCGTATTGTTTGTTACGGTTTTGATATTATTTGCTATGCTTACGATTTTGCTTATTTGTTATTATTTTTGTGATTCCATGTCATGTTTTGCTATGTTTATTTGTAATATTTTGTTACGACAGTAACATGATTGTATATTTGTAATGTTTTCAGATTGAAGGTGTGAAAAGACCTTTGATGCATCCAACGACGACAACCATCGTTGATTCAGGAACTCCGACACCTGCAGGTGGAGGCGACACCACCGCTATCAAAGCTTCTTCACGTAGAGAACACTATTACACGTACGTGCGTGTTTTTATTCTCTCTGTTTAAAGGTCTCACATCGGTAAAGCAATGTTCTTCTCACCCTCATATCAGTGTGAGACATAAATGTCTTGTCAACTCAGGTTAGCCCTTTTAGACCAAACGAGGATTGTGGTCTAGCTAAACTGTTGACCGGACTATTTATGACTAAATTTAACGCAACCAGACCCGGGGTCTGGAGACGTTACACTCTGTGTTTTATATACGACTCTAATGTTTTACTATAAGTTATTATGACGATATGTATTCTATATCACATTATAAATACATTGCATTGGACTAGACACACAGTGAAATCGTATAGTTGTGAGCAAGGACGTAGCTATATGGAGGGCTTAGGCCGGGCTAAGCCATCCCAATTGTTATTTTTTGTACAACAAAAAAACATATATAATCCAATTCAAAATAGTTAATTATTTAATACAGCCCACCCGAACACACATAGATAGTCCAATAGCCCGCCCAAACAGGGGCGGACCTACAGAGGGGCTAGAGGGGCACGTGCCCCACTAAATTTTTGAAAATGACAAATGTACCCTTGACAATTCTTAATATTTTATAGAAACCCATATATCTAGTCTCTTGTCTCTTAATTATCAGAACTTTAATCTAGCTTAAGTAGTTAAGCATTCATTCTTTAGCTATTCGTCTCAGGTTTGATTCTGAGCAATAACATACTTCTTTTAGCTTTTGTTTACTACTTGTGAATTTTGAAAATGATATCTTTTATTAACTCATTTCATGCAAAATAAAAAAAAGAATCACATTCATTTGCATTTTACAATTCTTAATTACTATATTCATACATCATATTATGTCTAAATTTGTTACGTTCTTATAAATATATTGCTAACTTATTTTGTTCTTTAGTATGGTTAGTCAACATGGTTGGTTCTTCTGGATTAATGTTCATATTTTTATATCTCTACGAGGTTTTTTTGAAACACTTTCTCCGTGATAATATATTTAGAACCGGGCTCGTTAATAAAAATCTTATATCTGCCTACGGCGTTCGCCCGTGCATTTGATTGCAATTTACGCCCTTTAATCGTAGATCCCGAGCTCCTCCGCCTTGCACCCAAAGATAAATCTCTGGCTCCGTCAACGGTCGATTGTTTCTTGTTTAATGCATTGGAATTGTGTTGAATATATGTGTGGGTCATCTTACAGGTCAGCAAGATCTTTGGCTGGAAGTGCTACCCCACCGGTCAAGTCTTTTCTCTGGCCGGTTAGCAGTGGCCCTCCAACCTTCGGCATCCCTGATGACTCATCATCATCTGACGATGAGGAGACTGGGACGACTAGAGAACAAACCTCTACCACTACCCAACCAAGACCTATCGCATCATCCGTAAGTGCATTGAATTCCATATCATATCTTGTGACAAAAATATATATATATTCTTTTATATGAAAAATCTTATGTTTGGTTGGGTGCAGGCAGGTGTTGGTGCATTTTTGGCTACATCTCTTGGTTTGCCAGCACATACTAATGCTATGATGCATGTATACGGTGGACTTACTGCAATAAATTCATTACAGGTTTGATATATATATATGGTGTTTATTTATTTATAATTAGTGAAGTGATTTTTATAAATAAATTTATATTGTTTGTTATTTGTAACACAGCATGGACAGGGAGAGAATGTAGTAGGGCAATGGTTGGGGTGGATGATGGCAGCTATTTATATGGGTGGAAGAATTCCTCAGATAGCGTTGAACGTAAGTACCCCGACCATAATAAGAAGATTGTATAAAATGACGCGTATCGTATTCTTTAATTTTTGATTCATGTATTGAAAGTTGAAACGTAATTAACTTACTAACTTTGGATTAACAATTTTACGCATGTCCTGGAGCGTTACATTCTAAGCACGTATGTTGAAATACAATAGAAATGAAAGAATTTGGGGACAATTTTATTCGGTCGTCCGGCCCGTGTACCATAAATATTCATTGACCAGCATAAGCGTCACATTCCCACTATTGAAAAATGATTGGGCATTACATCGTTCATAAACTTTAGAATGATCATGAAACGATTAAGACTTGAGAGTGACCCCAATGGGAGCCTTTTCGCGCCCTCTATAATATTGGTTTAAGGTCTTCAGCGCCATGTGTACAGATTTATCCACCCCTATCCCCAATGAAGTTAAGTTCCTTCATATTTGAAAAGTCTGCTAAATGAATAAGACACACTTTTTATCTATCCACTTATCTCTTTTACCCAATAAATTAATTTCACACATCAATATCATTTATATAATAATTTGTTATGTATCGAGTAATGACATTTTAAGCAAATGATAGTAGTATCATGTGTGTGATATACATCATTGAAAAAAAAATTATATATACTATTTTTTTCCATAAAAAAATTAATCTGTCCAAATATTTATTTTTATTTTGAGCTCTTTTTGTGTCACGGATCGACATCTTTTTTTTTTTTTACCGTTGTGCGGACGTATTCAAATATCACTTTGTAAAGATAAAATATTTTTAAAGGGATGTATGAGGAGGTTGCTTATTGGAGTGAATTATTTTTGGGTGTTGAAAAGTCAGAATCAGAATTCTTGAAAACGATGTGTTTGAAGGGGTGTAATTGGGTATTCTCATTGGGAGTCACTCTGAGAAACTAATCTTTTGTTTTCTTCTTTTTGACCAGATTAAAAGAGGAAGCGTGGAGGTAAGAAACCAATTTTAAATATAATTTATCTTTGCTTTTTTCTTATAAAAAATGCTATATTATATATATATATGTATATATATTTTTTCAAGATATAAAAATATTAACACACACACACATATATATATATATATATAGTACTTAATTTAATTAAATAAATTACAGGGATTAAATCCATTGATGTTTATCTTTGCCTTAGTGGCCAATGTCACATATGTAGCCAGGTAATCAATCTCATCCTCTACATTTGTCTTTTATTACAGTCTATGAATTTGACTGTGTTGTCTTTTTCCTTCTTTTTTTTCACGTTTTAAATTTTAGTGGTCGCACAAAAGTTACTGAGTTTTAATATATCATCTCATTTCACATCATGTTGCTTGTATTTTAGTGGTTATTTAGCTTTTATATCTCAAAATTCATGAACCTACTGAAAAAAAAACTGATGTCCTGTTTTCTTATTTTTTAATACTTTTTTCTTGTCCTTTTTGCCCCTTCTCTTTTATTATTATTATTGTTGTTGTTGTTAATTTTCTTGATTTAATTACTTTGTGTGGAATATTGCAGTATCCTTTTTAGAACAATTGAATGGGGAAAAATCAAGGCCAATATGCCTTGGTTACTTGATGCAGTGGCTTGTGTTGGGCTTGACTTATTTGTATCCTTTTTATTTGTCTTTTTTTTTTTTTTTTAATATAAATTTCTCATTCTTTGCATTTATATGAATTCCTCTTAATTAACCGGGGCAGCCTTTAGTAGCACTTCAGTAAATCTACTGGGATACTCATATTAAGGGCAATCCAGTAAATCTACTGGATACTGTAAAGTCCCACGAAATTAAAGTAGTTGTCAACTCAGGTTAGCTCTTTTAGACCAAACGAAGATGACGGTCTAAACAGTTAATCGGGTCTTTATGACTCACTTAGTGGAATCAGACCCCGGGGTTTGGGGACGTTACAGATGATACCCAAATTAAGGGGCATAAATCTAATGGGGTACCTTAATTTGGGGTTACCTATATTCTTTGCATTTTTATCCTTTTAGATAGATGTTCATTTCTACTTTAGTTTCCTTAACTATAATGCAACAGATAATAGTACAATACATCTACTACAAAAACTGCAGCAAGAAAATCCATAGGGGCAGAGACCATCATCATAAACATGGAGAAGAAGCAAACTTTGAAGCTAACAAAAAGTGAAATTACTTCTAATTTGTAGAAGAAACATCATTTCCATGCCTTTTTATTACTAGTTTCCTAATCTTGTTGACGAATTTTTGCTGATTTTCATCGACTTTATTACTTAGAGAATGTGTTTCCTTTCGGCAATTTTGCGCAAATTAAAGTTCGGATTTTCTATGAGATGTTTCGGCAAAGTCAAGTTTTCGATGGCTTAAACAAAGCTCTCTAAACGTATGCATTCAGTGATGCGGATTGGGTAGGAAACTATAACCTTAAAAACCCGACAAGATATATCAGTCAAAGGCGACGCCAGAAAACAATTTACTCATAGAATAATAATAGTATTGATTCTCCCAAATTCTAATGCAAAAGCTAAAACCAGTTATTCATCATCAGTACATACATAACTTCAAGAAAATGGCGTCGATAAACTATAGTTTCAAACGAACGCGATGGAAGTACTAGAGAGTCAACTCAATCGTGCAATGTCCCGAGTATGTCATCATCGCGAAACAGATGATACCTGAGAAATATTCAAACAAGGATACCACCACATAAGCAATGGCATTAGATACTTTCAAGAAAATAGTTCATGTTACAGAGATATTGAGTTGTAAAGCACCAGAATGCAATAACACACAAAGGGGCCGTTCAAGGGCACCCTAACACTAAAACTACCTGCAGCACCCACAACAATGCTTACAAATAGACATGTACTAGGGTACCCTTAAGGGCAATGGTGGTAGATTTAGTGTGGTGCCCTTAAAGGCACCCTAACACCACAAAAGGCGAGTTTAGAGGGTGCCTGTACAGGTTAAAAACATCCAAGAAAAGTGCTTTTATATGTAAAACAGAATAAATACAAGCATAATCATACTAACGGCTCACTTGTTAATCAAGTGAGTAAAAACCAGAAAAAATAATATAAGTAGCAAATGTCCTGACTTACTCTTTCTCGCCAAGTTTCACTGTGGTACCTCCATACTCGGGCAGAAGCACGGTGTCTCCCTCCTTTACACCAACAGGTATCAACTTCCCTTCTTTATCATGAAGGCCTTTACCCACTGCAACAACTTTTCCAGTGTTCAGCTGCACCAACAACTATATTTAGCTTATTTTCCATTAAAAGTTTAAAACTTGATTAGTTCAGATCATACTCTGTTTCGATAAGCAGCAAGAAAATCAAAAAATGTCCAACTAGTCATAAATCTGAAGTAAAAACAATCCGAGTTTCGCTAAACACTCTTTAGCTTATTTTCCGTTAAAAGTGTAAAACTTGATTAGTTCAGATCATTGCTCTGTTTTCAATAAGCAACAAGATCAAGAAATGTTCAGTCATCATAAATCTGAAGTAGAAACACTCGGAGTTTCCCTAAACACTCTTGTCTTCTGTGTCTTTGACTTTCAAACTATACAAGAGAATTTAGCCATTTGAACCTCAAGAAATTCACACCGTTACATATATTCGAGTTAATGACACTTTGGGTCGTTTTGCTCCACCTATTTTTTGCATTTTTATCTTTAATGTTTCAACTTTAACACTTATAGCCCTCATCTATATATTGCTTTTATACATTTTCAGGGCAGAGTGCCCTGTGTCCAACAATCAAAAATCAAATTTTGAAGGTGCTTGGCAAGGAAGAAACACAGAAATCTACTCAAATTCGTGCTAGGCAATTCTGATCCCTAACCCTTATTACAAATTACAATTCACCCACACAAATCCATTCCGTTTATTAGCAGAAATTAAGCATCTACCACTGACATTTATTCAAACACCTTCAGCAAAAATAAAATATTGAAACTAAATCTTCTCATACATGGATGAATCAATTAAATGGATAGCATTAATCAACCCATCTAGCTAAACAATGCTCATAATCCCTGGACCAAAAGAATGAACAACTAACAACCCACAAAGTGCAGCAAAAGAGGCATCGAAGAGAATGAAACTGACCTTATTCGTCTTTTCAGGGAGTAGAATTCCACCGCTTGACTTGTACATGTAACACAGCATGGACAGGGAGAGATTGTAGTAGGGCAATGGTTGGGGTGGATGATGGCAGCTATTTATATGGGTGGAAGAATTCCTCAGATAGCGTTGAACGTAAGTACCCCGACCATAATAAGAAGATTGTATAAAATGACGCGTATCGTATTCTTTAATTTTTTATTCATGTATTGAAAGTTGAAACGTAATTAACTTACTAACTTTGGATTAACAATTTTACGCATGTCCTGGAGCGTTACATTCTAAGCACGTATGTTGAAATACAATAGAAATGAAAGAATTTGGGGACAATTTTATTCGGTCGTCCGGCCCGTGTACCATAAATATTCATTGACCAGCATAAGCGTCACATTCCCACTATTGAAAAATGATTGGGCATTACATCGTTCATAAACGATTAAGACTTGAGAAACTAATCTTTTGTTTTCTTCTTTTTGACCAGATTAAAAGAGGAAGCGTGGAGGTAAGAAACCAATTTTAAATATAATTTATCTTTGCTTTTTTCTTATAAAAATGCTATATTATATATGTATATATTTTTTTTCAAGATATAAAAATATTAACACACACACACACACATATATATATATATATATAGTACTTAATTTAATTAAATAAATTACAGGGATTAAATCCATTGATGTTTATCCTTGCCTTATAAAACACACACACATATATATATATATATATATATATATATATATATAGTACCTAATTTAATTAAATAAATTACAGGGATTAAATCCATTGATGTTTATCTTTGCCTTAGTGGCCAATGTCACATATGTAGCCAGGTAATCAATCTCATCCTCTACATTTGTCTTTTATTACAGTCTATGAATTTGACTGTGTTGTCTTTTTCCTTCTTTTTTTTTTCACGTTTTAAATTTTAATGGTCGCACAAAATTTAATGAGTTTTAATATATCATCTCATTTCACATCATGTTGCTTGTATTGAAAAAAGTATTCGATCAGGGAGGAGCGATAGAGAAAGGATGCATCGCAACATCTCTGACACGGCAGTTTAACGCAGCGTATCGATTCCCTATTGAGGATGAATTTGTGTGGTCAGGATGTTCGCTAGCGATGCAACTCTCTATCAGTGCTCTCCCTCGTAATAACCCGTATTTTAGTGGTTATTTAGCTTTTATATCTCAAAATTCATGAACCTACTGAAAAAACTGATGTCCTGTTTTCTTATTTTTTAATATTTTTTTCGTGTCCTTTTTGCCCCTTCTCTTTTATTATTATTATTATTGTTGTTGTTAATTTTCTTGATTTAATTACTTTGTGTGGAATATTGCAGTATCCTTTTGAGAACAATTGAATGGGGAAAAATCAAGGCCAATATGCCTTGGTTACTTGATGCAGTGGCTTGTGTTGGGCTTGACTTATTTGTATCCTTTTTATTTGTCTTCTTTTTTATTTTTTATTTTTTTTTTAATATAAATTTCTCATTCTTTGCATTTATATGAATTCCTCTTAATTAACCGGGGCAGCCTTTAGTAGCACTTCAGTAAATCTACTGGGATACTCATATTAAGGGCAATCCAGTAAATCTACTGGATCTTTGTAAAGTCACGAAATTAAAGTAGTTGTCAACTCGGGTTAAATTTCTTTTTGCCAAACGAAGATGACTGAGTAAAGCGATTAATCGGTCTTTATGACTCACTTAGTGGAATCGAGACCCCGGGGTTTGGGGACGTTACAGATGATACCCAAATTAAGGGGCATAAATCTAATGGGGTACCTTAATTTGGGGTTACCTATATTCTTTGCATTTTTATCCTTTTAGATAGATGTTCATTTCTACTTTACTTTCCTTAACTATAATGCAACAGATAATAGTACAATACATCTACTACAAAAACTGCAGCAAGAAAATCCATAGGGGCAGAGACCATCATCATAAACATGGAGAAGAAGCAAACTTTGAAGCTAACAAAAAGTGAAATTACTTCTAATTTGTAGAAGAAACATCATTTCCATGCCTTTTTATTACTATTTTCCTAATCTTGTTGACGAATTTTTGCTGATTTTCATCGAGTTTATTACTTAGAGAATGTGTTTCCTTTCGGCAATTTTGCACAAATTAAAGTTCGGATTTTCTATGAGATGTTTCGGCAAAGTCAAGTTTTCGATGGCTTAAACAAAGCTCTCTAAACGTATGCATTCAGTGATGCGGATTGGGTAGGAAACTATAACCTTAAAAACCCGACAAGATATATCAGTCAAAGGCGACGCCAGAAAACAATTTACTCATAGAATAATAATAGTATTGATTCTCCCAAATTCTAATGCAAAAGCTAAAACCAGTTATTCATCATCAGTACATACATAACTTCAAGAAAAAGGCGTCGATAAACTATAGTTTCAAACGAACGCGATGGAAGTACTAGAGAGTCAACTCAATCGTGCAATGTCCCGAGTATGTCATCATCACGAAACAGATGATACCTGAGAAATATTCAAACAAGGATACCACCACATAAGCAATGGCATTAGATACTTTCAAGAAAATAGTTCATGTTACAGAGATATTGAGTTGTAAAGCACCAGAATGCAATAACACACAAAGGGGCCGGTCAAGGTCACCCTAACACTAAAACTACATGCAGCACCCACAACAATGCTTACAAATAGACATGTACTAGGGTACCCTTAAGGGCAATGGTGGTAGATTTAGTGTGGTGCCCTTAAAGGGTGCCTGTACAGGTTAAAAACATCCAAGAAAAGTGCTTGTATATGTAAAACAGAATAAATACAAGCATAATCATACTAACGGCTCACTTGTTAATCAAGTGAGTAAAAACCAGAAAAAATAATATAAGCAGCAAATGTCCTGACTTACTCTTTCTCGCCAAGTTTCACTGTGGTACCTCCATACTCAGGCAGAAGCACGGTGTCTCCCTCCTTTACACCAACGGGTATCAACTTCCCTTCTTTATCATGAAGGCCTTTACCCACTGCAACAACTTTTCCAGTGTTCAGCTGCACCAACAACCAACCATATTTAGCTTATTTTCCATTAAAAGTTTAAAACTTGATTAGTTCAGATCATACTCTGTTTCGATAAGCAGAAAAAAATCAAGAAATGTCCAACTAGACATAAATCTGAAGTAAAACAATCCGAGTTTCGCTAAACACTCTTTAGCTTATTTTCCGTTAAAAGAGTAAAACTTGATTAGTTCAGATCATTGCTCTGTTTTCAATAAGCAACAAGATCAAGAGATGTTCAGTCATCATAAATCTGAAGTAGAAACACTCGGAGTGTCCCTAAACACTCTTGTCTTCTGTGTCCTTGACTTTCAAAGAGTGTTGTGAATCTATACAAGAGAATTTAGCCATTTGAACCTCAAGAAATTCACACCGTTACATATACTCGAGTTAATGACACTTTGGGTCATTTTGCTCCACCTATTTTTTGCATTTTTATCCTTAATGTTTATCTTTAACACTTATAGCCCTCATCTATATATTGCTTTTTTACATTTTCAGGGCAGAGTGCCCTGTGTCCAACAATCAAAAATCAAATTCTGAAGGTGCTTGGCAAGGAAGAAACACAGAAATCTACTCAAATTCTTGCTAGGCAATTCTGATCCCTAACCCTTATTACAAATTACAATTCGCCCACACAAATCCATTCCGTTTATTAGCAGAAATTAAGCATCTACCACTGACATTTATTCAAACACCTTCAGCAAAATTAAAATATTGAAACTAAATCTTCTCATACATGGATAAATCAATTAAATGGATAGCATTAATCAACCCATCTAGCTAAACAATGCTCATAATCCCTGGACCAAAAGAATGAACAACTAACAACCCAGAAAGTGCAGCAAAAGAAGCATCGAAGAGAATGAAACTGACCTTATTCGTCTTTTCAGGGAGTAGAATTCCACCGCTTGACTTGGAAGGAGGAACGATTTTCTCCACAAGAACACGGTTGAGCAGAGGAATCAAACGCTTCGACATTTTCGACTTTGCAGATTTCTTGGAGAAACAGTGGAAGGATTGGTGTTCTTTGTAAGGGTTTAAGTGGAGATTGCAATTGCAAGGGTTTAATAGACGCCAGATGGTTTTAGGGGAATCTTCAATTACCATTATGTCCTTATCAAACTTGAATCAATGGTGTAATCGAGTCAAGCCGAACCGAGTCGAATCTCTTTAGAATTTGAGCTCAACTCAACTAAAAACATTCTGACTCGAAACTTGTATCAGGCTTGATCGAAGACATCTTTATCTCAGGAGGAGGCTTTCGTCGTCTGGCTCCTCATAAATGATCTTAGGATCGGACCGCCTCATTCCCGGAATCCAAAAAAAAAACCTAGACAAAACGAAATCCCTTTCTTTCCATATTTTTTTTTAAAATTTGAATCAAAACTGCGTCGTTGTGATCAAACCATCTTACCACAACAGTCTGTTGTGTTTCCGTTCATAGCAGGATCTGCTCTCCATTAATACTACTTCCAACAACACTAAATAAGTCTTCTACGTGAGAGAGAATCTTTTAATATACGGTGAGAATGAGAGAGTCTCCTTCAAACGTCACTCTCATATAATTAAGCTTTAGAGAATTACATCGACAATATTATTTTTTAGATTCTGATTCATCGTCTAAAAATAACATTGTCGATAGCATCTATTTTTAGACCATTCTATATGTGGTAATCCAACTTTTTAGCATCTTTTAATTGAAAATAATTTCTCATAAAATCAAAATTTACCAAAAATCCACATCTTCTTCAACAATATTCTGTCAACAATATTTCCTGTAAAAGACACCTCCATATATTTTCCTTGCAAATCATCTCCCCCAAGAAGCTCCTTCTTCCCGATAACTTCTCTCTCTTAATTTCCCCTTTGTATATACACACATATATATTTATACATATATATATAGGAGATATATATATCTATTCATGTTGTGATTGTTTGAGAATATACAGGATATTCCTGTAGAAATATATCTATCAGGATTTTTTGGGGGGATCAATTGCGAATCGCGGTCGGAAAATCGAGGTGTTTAGAAGAGGTTTGATCAATAAACGATATCAATGTGATTGAAATCGAATGCGTTGTAATATTAGTGTATGAATCGCGGTTCATACGCTAATAGATAATGAATGAATGGCGTATCGTGTTCCGACCAGATCTCATTCAGCTTCGTCTTCTTCAAACCCTAATAATCCTTTGGCTCAAAAGCTTGGGAATGAAGTTGTCACGTCGAAAAACGCTCAAAACAGCGTTACGTGTGTTTACCAGACTCATATCGGTGGTTACTGGCGAAACGTCACGGTTGTATGGAGCAAGAACGTAATGAATCATTCTCTGATCATCTGCGTAGACAGTGTTATGGAATACGATTCTCCGCAGCAGACTTGCAAAATCGACGTTAAACCGTGGTATTTCTGGGCGAAAAAGGGTTACAAAACGTTCGAGGTTGATGGGATACAACTGGAAGCTTATTGGGATCTTCGATCGGCTAAGTTTAATAACGGGCCCGAACCGTATAGCGATTTCTATGTAGCAATAGTTTGTGATGAAGAGGTGGTATTGTTGTTAGGGGATTATAAGAACAAAGCATACGCGAGAACGAAATCGAGGCCGGCGCTTGTGGAAGCTATTATGTTTTCCAAGAAAGAACATGTTTTCGGGAAGAAATCGTTTTCCACGAGAGCTAAATTCGATCATAGGAAAAAAGATCATGACATAATCGTGGAGAGTTCGACTTCAGGGCCGAGAGATCCGGAAATGTGGATTAGCATAGACGGGATCGTGTTAATCCACATAACAAATCTGCAATGGAAATTCAGGGGGAATCAGACAATACAAGTGAATAGGCAGCCAGTAGAGGTGTTCTGGGACGTATATGCTTGGTTATTTCGTGCTCCCGGATCAGGTCACGGTTTGTTTATATTTAAACCCGGGGGAACTGATGCAGAAAGCGATGCAGAAGACTACAGTAGTATCGGGACCAGTATCGGCACCGAAGATAGTAACTGCAGTGGGAATAGCAAGTATTACTCTACCCTAAGTCATTCAAAGGCTTCCACATTTTGCCTCTTATTATATGCTTGGAAGATTGAATGAGTTAGATTAGGGTTTAAATAATATTCGAGTTTTCTGCGCGCAGACAAAATGCAAAGTCAAGGAAATTACGAGCTTCTCTGAAAAACAACCGGAAAAGACAAGTGTTGTGCAGTGTTTTTTTCTACGAAACAGTCGCACAAAAACCCGTCGAGTGTTTTTTTTTTTTCTTCAGAGACGAAAAAACACACACATCCATTTAAACGTCCCAAAACAGGGTTGAACGCCCGGCTCCAAAGAAAGCGGGTTAGGCGCAGTAGCCAGAATCCAGGTAAAGGTATGTATCCAAGTACTTTTATTGTGTTATTAAAATAAACAAGAAAACATGATTGTTTTCCAGTTGTTTTGAGAATCTCCGTAACTAATTCTCCTCCACGTAGTAAAATTCATCACGATATACATGATTGTCCTATTGACATTTAGTTTTGTTTCAAACATCACATTACGTGTATAGAAACGTCACTCTTAAAGCCATTTCTACCATCATTATTGCTACTAACACTCGTTATATATAAGAAAAAATCTCATTATCACCGCCGATACGCATCACCGTTTCCGTGGATGATGTTTCATTTGCGTAAACAGTATTAGCATAAACTTGATTTGATGGTATTAGACTATTAGGCATCATGTGTAACATCCCAAATCTCAAGAAAAAGGTAAAATAATAATTGAGTGTATTTACTACGACTTAATTATTATTTAGCCTATTTTATTTATTAAAAATGATTTAATTAAAGGGATTGAGTTATTTAATTAATGGAATTAAGTGATAAATATAAAAAGAAATAATCCCAATTATTTCCCCATAACTTACACACGCAAATTATGAAGAAAAAGAGAGGAACGGTGCAAAGAAAAAAAAAACATACGCAGAAGTTTCAAAAAAAAGGAAGAACATAATCTTCAACCGTGCGGCCAATCGTTTCAAGATGCCGCAGGAGAGAAAAGTGATCACCGCGACGAGACGCAACTTTGGAAAATAAAATATCCTTATTTAAAGTAAGTTTTGAGTTTTAGCGCTTAGTTTTTTCTGTAATCGTCGAGTTCGTTTCTTCAACAATTCGTATCTTTTAATCCGTAGCTCTGTTTTTCAGCCATGAGTAATCAAAACGATCGTCTTGGAGCGTAGATTATTCTAAAAATAGTTTTACAGAAAGTAAACCAAGTAATCTTCTATTTCAAGCACTTTTTCATTTCGGGATTTTAAAGAAAATATGATTTTAGGGTTTCTTGTTGATTTAATAGTTTTGGGATTTGAGATCAAGAGTTGTAGCAATTTCTTGGCGCTTTGCTTTCAAGATTACTTGCAACTAAGGTAAGAGGCTCTTCCTGATGAGTAATCATAGTTTTATAATGATGGGTTGAGTGTTGATGAGTTTTGTGTTGTGTGGTGCTAGAATTCATGTTAGGTTGTAGTTAGTGAGTTGTGATATACCTTGGTGTGTTTAAGTTGAGTTTTACTGCTGTTTTTATGAGTATTTTGGTGATAAACGTATTTGGTTTGAGATAGAAATCGTTTAAGTGTAGAAAGGAATGTTTAGTATGTTGTACTTTTGGGGAAATTGTGGTTTTAAGCCACGAGATGAGTTTTAAATGTTATTTCTTGATCTAATAATACTAAATGAAAATGAACAAGCCCCGATTGAGTTCTGATGCATTTGGTTCCGGCACCGGACGTACTCTTAAATGGAGTTGAAGTCCGCGACCGTCGGAAAGGCATGAAAGAGCTTGTGCTTTGATGAAATAGTATTCATCAATGTCTGTGTATGTGTTAGGCCTTGTCCGTGTCTAGTGGTCTAAATACGAGAGTAGGAGATGTGAGGGAGCTTTCTTGAAAATACTTAGGTGGCTAGTTAATACACAATAATAATTACATAAGTATAGTAAAAGATAAAACGTTACCTATTCTCGGTTAGACACTATTTCATATCGGGGATGTGATACGTTCATAAAAGATGAACAACGCTACTGGCTCAAAAGGCTGAAGGGTAGTGGAGGAAATTCATCGAACGTATAGGCATACCGGGAGACCATGGAGCTAATCGGTGCTATCACCGTTAGTTAACAAGTATATCTTGGTGATGAGCGACATGCGTAGTGTCCTTGAGTGATGGCGTAACCAAGATAAGTTAAATTTAAAGCGTATAGTCGTGACGTGTTGATGGTATTACTTGAGTGAACCCTAGATTGAGTTGATCTCTCATAAAGATAACATAATAATAATAAAAGGAACCTTTTGTTGTATAAACTTAGTTATTCGTTAAACTTCTCACTTTTACTAAATATTTTGTACTTATCTCCTTTGTATTTTCTTTTGTATACATTTTGGGGTGATAAGGCGAGCAGAGTTGACCAAGAGTAGTTGGCGACTTTTGAAGACATTGAAGTCTTGACGAAGTTTCTAGTTCATTTTTTTTGTAAATGTCAGTCTTAGACTAGTTGTATTCTTTCTTTGAGACTCATTTGTCTTATTTCTAAGACCTTTGTAAGTTTGGTTTGTACTTTTACGATCTCGAATTGTACAAATCTTTGGTTTTTCGTCGTTGTAATTTAACTATCTATCTTTAGTATGGTTACTTTCATTCTTAGTAGCATTTATGTTTTTTTAGTTTTTTAGCTTTAGATTTCTTTTATTTTGATCTGACGACGTAGAATAATTGCGTATAATATTAGATTTGTTTAATCTTATCTACGCTGCCTAACATTCTCTTTCGGATAAACTACGATCTGGGGCGGGCGTTACATCATGAATGTTTTATAGCGATATTATTTTCCGATACACAACAATTGTTTAATATTGCCGCGTGAGCCGAAATTTCTTCATGAGATTTCGTCTTCGGCAACGTAAAAGTGCTTGACTCGATTTGTTTTTTTAAATTCGAGCACGAGCTACTCAAATAGTTAACCGAGCCGAACTTGAGCTTCAATAATTATTATTATATTTATAAATTTAACATTTTATATATACATTTTTAGTTTTTAGTCGAGTCGAGTATTAAACGAGTCGAGCTCGATCTTACCTTATTTTATAAAATTAAATGTATTGTGAAAATATAATCAAGCTTTCAAACCGAGCCAAGTTATATCGAGTTGTTTGACGAGTCGAGTTCGATCATAGTTTTTTTTTAAAGATATCATGCTTTTTTATGACTCGATTGAACTCGAACTGAATTTCAAACCCATTTTTTTTAATTGAGCCGAACTCGAGCTCTAAAAAGTATCGACTCGGGTTCGACTTGATTACACCTATTACACTAAACCCTTTCTTCAAGCTGCTATCAGCTAGCTCTTGGATCAAATTTCAGCCATTTCCGGCCACAATCAATGGCGGCTGCCACCACCAAGTTCATCCAAGTCCTGCCAAATCACCGCCGCCTCAATACATTTCGTTTATTCTCCTCCTCCTCTTCCTCTTCTACACCGACACCTCCTCCTCCAGACTACGATGAGAACAAACCACCTCGTGAACCCAAGTTTTTAAGATCTCAGTTCAGTCCCTATTTCAGCGACGTTAAATCCACGCTTAATCAATCACAATCACAGCAGCAGCAGATGAATCCATCATTCCGACCTTTTCCTGCTCCGAATTCGTCTCAGTCTACTCCTCCTCCGACTCCAAAATCACCGTCTATGGAAGAAATCGGAAGAACACTATCCGCATTCCGTCACCGGACCACCGTACCCTCTACTCATGCTGGACCACAACCGCCTTCCTCCTCCTCCTCCCCACAAATTTCATTTCAAGACATTTTACAGAGGAGTGTCGGCAATTCAGGATCACAAGGTGGTTCATCCCTCCTTAATGACGGAAAAAACCCCAATTTCAATTTAAGCTCTATAAGGGATAGCTTAAACCAGATAAAACCAATAACTGCTGCGAAGAATCCGATGCCCAATAAGTCGATGTGGGAGTATCAGCAGAGTTTGAAATCAAGGCCGCCTTCGAACGACCAGGGTGGTGGGATTGACTCCAATAATATAGTGACTGATCCTCTTCCATTTTCGGTGTTTGGGAAGGAGATGGGGCCTGCAGAAGACGATTATCCGGCAATGAGGACGGAGTTTGTCAGGTTATATTCGGTGAAAGAATTGGGGGAAAGGCTAAAATCACTGAGGCCGGAGAAGAAGAAGGGGGATAGCAAGGATTGGTTTTCGTTGGATGAATTGAACGAGAGACTTGCTAAGTTGAGGCAGATGGAGATGGAAAAGGATAAAACAAATGTGTCAGCAAAACCATATAATGATCTCAAACTTGTTCTGTCCAAGATAAGGACAACAGAAATGGATAAAGCAAAGAAGGAATCGAGTAAGTTTCGAAAGATTTTTAACTAGTATTGTTGCTTTTATATATTCATAGTTAGGTTTGTGAATTTTGTTACATCTTTATGAAGTAGTTTTGTTTAACCCTCTGATGTAGTTAGTAACTTGTTGTATTGTCTATGGAGGATAAAATATTTGGAGGGGCAGTGTATTCAATACTTGAGAAGATGACCCAAACCTATGTGAAAGGTTATTGAATTTATCATAGTCTGAATCTTTCAAATGTACAGCGGCTTGATAGAAGATGCAAAGAATGTGTTTGTAATGTTCAATACACCCGACTCAGTTTTGTCTGCAAAGATTTTGTTCTATTTATTCACTCGTGAACTCTTTGGTGGTCTTACCGGAAGAAATGATGTATTGAGGACCTAGATAACAGATAAAAAAAGATTGTTCCTTTTTGTTCTTCATTAGCCACTAGTTTTTTTCTAAACAAAGCCCATCTCTACTTCAGATGACTTTGTTTAGGTAGTGAAGTAAACAACTTTAGTGGTAGATGTTGGTTCTTTAAAATGTTCCATTTTCCTTGTTTAATGATAAGACACCACAGCTATACCCACTCCCACCTGCCCTGCCCACACAAATAAATGGAAGATAATTATGTTCCACTGATGAGTGTCTGACTATCTGTATTGTGAATCCTAAGTGTAGTAGCCGTTGATATGTTACTTGAGGTCAGGGGTATGGTGTAGCTAACCGTCTTTTATTTTAAAATTGACACAGAGCTGCGTAAATTAGGTTGAAAGTAAGCCTGACCCTTACTGACAAAACACATGTTTGTTGATGCGTATGCAATGAGTGGCCATCTATATGATCATGGCTGTAATTGTAATTCCTTTTCTCTTTTGCAGTTTAAGTATTATTGGGTCTCTTTCGAATTGCCAAAAGTCATATTTTGAACTGTATTCACGTGAAGTCTCTTGTTTTTCGGTTTGGGTATAAGCTTTTGAAGATTCAAAACGAAATGGTTGATAATAATAGCTGTTTTTTCATTCTTGTTTCTTTCAAAAAGGGGTTGATATTTTTTACACTGTTGATTTATCCTAGTTGGCGGCATCTCAACTTACTTCATAACTATTAGTATTGACTTATTACCTTTACGTATTTGAGTATACTCAATTTAGTATTGATCAACTTAAATGTTTATTTTACTACAGTGCAGAGACTAGAATCACGAGATATCTTGAGTAAGCATGGTAGAACTCCAAGTTTTATGTTGGAACCCCCGAAGGAAGAATTGGTGGAAAAGGCAAGTTTACTTTTATATGAAATTTCATGGCAATGATGATGTGTTTCCCAATAAAGGGTTCTACTAAACATGCTTAGTTTTGTTTCATTCGCATCAAGTGCTCTCTTTGTGAATGTTTGAAGGGTTTTTTTTAATTATTTATTGTAATTGTGAATGTTTGAAGTTTTTAGTTCTAAGTACCATCACCCGAATCACATTGATTAATGTTCATCATACTCTGCATGCAGTACTTTCATCCTGATAATATGTCTGCTTCAGAGAAGTTAAAGTTGGAACTTCAGAAAGTAAGAGATGAATTTAAAATGTCGGAAACAGATTGTGGTTCTGCTCGTGTGCAAGGTGCGTTTTTGTCATCCTGTTTCTTGCGAATGTCTTTGTTATGTTTCTTTTGATCCCATTTCATTTTTTTGCAGTGGCACAACTCACTACAAAGATTAATCACCTGGCAAGTGTTTTACACAAGAAGGTGAGTACATTATAAACCAATAGTATTTTGTACAACTTTCTGTTTTTTTTTTTTTTTTGAAAGAGGGAGATTTATCATTCTTGCAATCCCCTTGTTTGTATAAACATGCAGTACATTTTATACATTAACACCGACACGATACTTAGTGTATCTATGACTTCAACAGAAAGCAAAGTTTTCCTCCACCTTTTTACTTGGTCCAGTCTTTTCAATACCAGTCAGACATTCTGCTTGCTTGTGAGTGAACCAGTCTACTGATACAAAGGTGTTTGACTCGATTCGTTTTTTCCCCGAGTTTGAGCTTGAGTTGAGCTTACTACTGGAATAATGAATCAACATACTTGTTACTGCGAGAGGGGCTAGGTTTTGTACATAAATATTCAAAGATGTTGAAAACGTATTGCCTAGGCATCTCCTAGTGCTTTAACAACTATTGAATCGAGCCGATCTCGAGCTTCACAATATAGTGATCGAGTAGTAACACACTTGAACTAACCGCTCTTTGTATTTACATGTATGTATGTATGTATGTACAGGACAAGCATTCACGAAAAGGGCTACAAGGCATGCTTCAAAAGAGGAAGTCATTGCTCAAGTACTTGAGACGGACAGATTGGGAATCTTACAGCTTTGTTCTTTCTAGACTCGGTCTTCGTGATAATCCTGAAGTCAAACGGTAGTTCAAGTTGATCAAATCAGATTTCTTCTCGCCTTCTCTAGGACGATGACAACTTATTCCCAAGTTCCAAGAGCTCGGACTGAATCGTTGTCCACACTTTTGCTCAGTTATCTCTTATTCGAGTCGTGTGGGCATTGCACTTAGCAGGTGCAAAACTGAATCTGTGTAAAACATTTGATCTAGGGGGTGGGGTTTGAGGGATGGAAGAGTTCACACCAGATCTGTTGTTAATTTATTAGCAGTGTAACCTTTCTGTTGATTGCATAAGAGAGCAACGTGTCTTTTTCGAATTTATCATTATTATTATTATTAGTAGTAGTAGTATTATACAGAATTTGGAGGGGAACATGCATTTTTCTTTCTCGATATACGCGTTTTACTACCAGTATTCCTTCCATCAGGAAATTATGGCTTGTTTGTGTCGTAGCCTCGTAGGAATGGATTGATTTTTTTTTTCATATTATTCCAATATTGAATGAGGCACGTCTATTTTTATTAGCTCCAAACGGATGAAATTGTTTCGTATGAATGAATTGATTTTTTTTTTTCTTCATATTATTCCAATATTTAATGAGACACGTCTATTTTTATTAGCTCCAAACGGATGAAATTGATGAAAATCGGCAAACACGTGCGTGGTGAGCAATAGTGGGTTGGGTCTGTGGCGTGACTCTGAAAGGTTAACACGACTTTAATTAATTGGATCGTTGATTGAACGTAAAATAGATGAATAAAGAGATAGACAAACGAAAACCTTGACCTCTAAGTAATTTATACTTAGCAATCTCGGTATAACCTTTACCCTTAGATAACTTGTATCTAAGAACTCCGGTATAGAACGCTCAAGACTTGCTCGGAGTCTTGATAAGTTCGGGGATCGAATTCTCTACTCAAAATCTCTCAACACACTTTACAATTGATAAATATAATTTCTTATAATTTCCAATCTCTATATCAATTACAATAGATGGCTCTATTTTTAGGATTAAATGAAGATCTAGAAATTTGTGTTTTCCCTTTATAACGAGTAGAAATTTGTGTTTTTTCTTTGGTAACGAGTTCGAATTCATGTTTTCTTCTTATTTACGAGTTCAAATTTGTGTTTTTCTCTGGTAACGAGTTGTCCTTGCATAAAAAATATTTTTTCCCCGATAACGAGTTGACATCGCCGGAAATTTGTGTTTTCCCTCTATAACGAGTAGAAATTTGTGTTTTTTCTTTGGTAACGAGTTCGAATTCATGTTTTCTTCTTATTAACGAGTTCAAATTTTGTGTTTTTCTCTGGTAACAAGTTGTCCTTGTAGAAAAAAAGTGTTTTTTTCCTGATAACGAGTTAACATCGCCGGAAATTTGTGTTTTCCCTTTATAACGAGTTGAAATTTGTGTTTTTCAAATTTGTGTTTTTCTCAGGTAACGAGTTGTCCTAGCAGAAAAAATATTTTTTTCCCTGATAACAAGTTGACATCGCCGGAAATTTGTGTTTTCCCTTTATAACGAGTAGAAATTTGTGTTTTTTCTTTGGTAACGAGTTTGAATTCATGTTTTCTTCTTATTTACGAGTTCAAATTTGTGTTTTTCTCTGGTAACGAGTTGTCCTTGCATAAAAAATATTTTTTCCCAGATAACGAGTTGACATCGCCGGAAATTTGTGTTTTCCCTCTATAACGAGTAGAAATTTGTGTTTTTTCTTTGGTAACGAGTTCGAATTCATGTTTTCTTCTTATTAACGAGTTCAAATTTTGTGTTTTTCTCTGGTAACGAGTTGTCCTTGTAGAAAAAAGTGTTTTTTTCCTGATAACGAGTTGACATCGCCGGAAATTTGTGTTTTCCCTTTATAACGAGTTGAAATTTGTGTTTTTTCTTTGGTAACGAGTTTGAATTCATGTTTTCTTTTTATTAACGAGTTCAAATTTGTGTTTTTCTCAGGTAACGAGTTGTCCTAGCAGAAAAAATATATTTTTCCCTGATAAAAGTTGACATCGCCGGAAATTTATGTTTTCCCTTTATAACGAAGTTGAAATTTGTGTTTTTTCTTTGGTAACGAGTTCAAATCCATGTTTTCTTCTTATTAACGAGTTTAAATTTGTGTTTTTCTCTGGTAACGATTTGTCCTTGCAAACAAAAACGGTTTTTTTCCCAGATAATAAGTTGACATCGCCGTAAATTTGTGTTTTCCCTTTATAACGAGTTGTAATTTTTGTTTTTTTGGTAACGAGTTCGAATTCATGTTTTTTTTTCTTTCTTATTAACGAGTTTAAATTTGTGTTTTTCTCTGGTAACGAGTTGTCCTTGCAGAAAAAATGTTTGCTTCCCTGATGACGAGTTGACATCGCCGGAAATTTTGTGTGTTCCCTTTATAATGAGTTGAAATTTGTGTTTTTTCTTTGGTAACGAGTTCGAATTCATGTTTTCTTCTTATTAACGAGTTTAAATTTGTGTTTTTCTCTGGTAACGAGTTGTCCTTGCAGAAAAAAATGTTTTTTTCCCCGATAACGAGTTGACATCGCCGGAAATTTGTGTTTTCCCTTTATAACGAGTTGAAATTTGTGTTTTTTCTTTGGTAACGAGTTCGAATTCAGGTTTTCTTTTATTAACGAGTTCAAATTTGTGTGTTTCTCTGGTAACGAGCTGTCTTTGCAGAAAAAAGTCTTTTTTTTCCCTGATAACGAGTTGACATCGCTGGAAATTTGTGTTTTCCCTATATAACGAGTTGAAATTTGTGTTTTTTTGGTAACGAGATCGAATTCATGTTTTCTTCTTATTAACAAGTTTAAATATGTGTTTTTATCTGGTAACGAGTTGTCCTTGCAGAAAAAATGTTTGGTTCCCAGATAACGCGTTGACTTCGCCGGAAATTTGTGTTTTTCCTTTATAACGATTTGAAATTAGTGTTTTTCCTTTGGTAACGAGTTCGAATTCATGTATTCTTTTTATTAACGAGTTCAAATATGTGTTTTTCTCTGGTAACGAGTTGTCCTTGCTGAAAAAGTATTTTTTTTCCCTGATAACGAGTTGACATCGCAGGAAATTTGTGTTTTCCCTTTATAACGAGTTGAAATTTGTGTTTTTTCTTTGGTAACGAGTTCGAATTCATGTTTTCTTCTTATTAACGAGTTCCAATTTGTGTTTTTCACTGGTAATGAGTTGTCATTGTAGAAAAATGTGTTTTTCCCTGATAACGAGTTGACATCGCTGGAAATTTATGTTTTCCCTTTATAACGAGTTGAAATTTGTGTTTTTTCTTTGGTAACGAGTTCGATTCATGTTTTCTGCTTATTAACGAGTTAAAATTTGTAATTTTCTCTGGTAACGAGTTGTCTTTGCATAAAAAGTGTTTTTTCCCCCGATAACGAGTTGACATCGTCGGAAATTTGTGTTTTCCTTTTATAACGAGTTGAAATTTGTGAAAAAATATTTTTTCCCAGATAACGAGTAGAAATTTGTGTTTTTTCTTTGGTAACGATTTTGAATTCAGGTTTTCTTCTTATTAACGAGTTCAAATTTGTGTTTTTCTCTGGTATCGAGTTGTCTTTGCAGAAAAATGTTATTTTCCCTGATAATGAGTTGACATCGCCGGAAATTTGTGTTTTCCCTTTATAACGGGTTGAAATTTGTGTTTTTTCTTTGGTAACGAGTTCGAATTCATGTTTTCTTCTTATTAACGAGTTCAACTTTGTGTTTTTCTCTGGTAACGAGTTGTCCTTGCCGAAAAAATGTTATTTTCCCTGATAACGAGTTGACATCGCCGGAAATTTGTGTTTTCCCTTTATAACGAGTAGAAATTTATGTTTTTTCTTTGGTAACGAGTTCGAATTCATGTATTCTTCTTATTAACGAGTTCAAATTTGTGTGTTTCTCTGGTAACGAGCTGTCTTTGCAGAAAAAAGTATTTTTTCCCTGATAACGGGTTGACATCGCCGAAAATTTGTGTTTTCCGTATATAACGAGTTGAAATTTGTGTTTTTTTGGTAACGAGATCGAATTCATGTTTTATTTTTATTAACGAGTTTAAATTTGTGTTTTTCTCTGGTAACGAGTTGTCGTTGCAGAAAAAATGTTTTTTTCCACGATAACTAGTTGACATCGCCGGAAATTTGTGTTTTCCCTTTATCACGAGTAGAAATTTGTGTTTTTTCTTTGGTAACGGGTTCGAATTCTTGTTTTCTTCTTATTAACGAGTTCAAATTTGTGTTTTTCCCTGGTAACGAGTTGTCTTTGTAGAAAAAATGTTTTTTTACCAGATACGAGTTGACATCGCCGGAAATTTGTGTTTTCCCTTTATAACGAGTAGAAATTTGTATTTTTTCTTTGGTAACAGTTCGAATTCATGTTTTCTTCTTATTAACAAGTTCAAATTTGTGTTTTTCTCTGGTATCGAGTTGTCTTTGTAGAAAAAATTTTTTTACCAGATACGAGTTGACATCGCCGGAAATTTGTGTTTTCCCTTTATAACGAGTAGAAATTTGTATTTTTTCTTTGGTAACAGTTCGAATTCATGTTTTCTTCTTATTAACAAGTTCAAATTTGTGTTTTTCTGGTAACGAGTTGTCCCTGCAGAAAAAAGGTTTTTTTCCTTGATAACGAGTTGACATCGACGGAAATTTGTGTTTTCCCTTTATAACGAGTAGAAATTTGTGTTTTTTCTTTGGTAACGAGTTCGAATTCATGTTTTCTTCTTATTAACGAGTTCAAATTTTTGTTTTTCTTTGGTATCAAGTTGTCCTTGCAGAAAAATGTTTTTGCCCCAGATATCGTGTTGGCATCGCCAGAAATTTGTGTTTTCCCTTTATAACGGGTTGAAATTTGTGTTTTTTCTTTGGAAACGAGTTCGAATTCATGTTTTCTTCTTATTAACGAGTTCTGTTTTCCCTTTATAACTAGCAGAAATTTGTTTTTTTTCATTGGTAACGAGTTCGAATTCTTGTTTTCTTCTTATTAACGAGTTCAAATTTGTGTTTTTCTCTGGTAACGAGTTGTCCTTGCAGAAAATTTTTTTCCCTGATAACGAGTTGACATCACCGGAAATTTGTGTTTTCCCTTTATAACGAGTAGAAATTTGTGTTTTTTCTTTGGTAACGAGTTCTCATGTTTTCTTATTATTAACGAGTTCAAATTTGTGTTTTTCTCTGGTAACGAGTTGTCCTTGCAGAAAAACGTTTTTTTCCCTGATAACGAGTTGACATCGCCGGAAATTTGTGTTTTCCCTTTATAACGAGTAGAAATTTATGTTTTTTCTTTGGTAACGAGTTCGAATTAATGTTTTCTTTTGATTAACGTGTTCAAATTTGTGTTTTTTCTCTGGTAACGAGTTGTGCTTGCATAAAAAATGTTTTTTTCCCGGATAACGTGTTCACATTACCGGAAATTTGTGTTTTCCCTTTATAATGAGTAGAAATTTGTGTTTTTCTTTGGTAACGAGTTCGAATTCATCTTTTCTTCTTATTAACGTGTTCAAATTTGTGTTTTTCTCTGGTAACGAGTTGTCCTTGAAGAATTTTTTTTCCCTGATAACGAGTTGGCATCACTGGAAATTTCTGTTTTCCCTTTATAACGAGTAGAAATTTGTGTTTTTTCTTTGGTAACGAGTTCGAATTCATGTTTTCTTCTTATTAACGAGTTCAAGTTTTTGTTTTTCTCTGGTAACGAGTTGTCCTTATAGAAAAATGGTTTTTTCTCTGATAACGAGTTGAAATCGCCGGAAATTTGTGTTTTCCCTTTATAATGAGTAGAAATTTTTGTTTTTTCTTTGGTAACGAGTTTGAATTCTTGTTTTCTTCTTATTAACGAGTTCAAATTTGTGTTTTTCTCTGGTAACGTGTTGTCTTTGCAGAAAAAATGTTTTTTTCCCCGATAACGAGTTGACATCGCCGGAAATTTGTGTTTTCCCTTTATAACGAGTAGAAATTTGTGTTTTTTCTTTGGTAACGAGTTCTAATTCAGGTTTTCTTCTTATTAACGAGTTCAAGTTTGTGTTTTTCTCGGGTAACGAGTTGTCCTTGCAGAAAAAATGTTTTTTTCTCTGATAACGAGTTGACATCGCCGGAAATTTGTGTTTTCCCTTGATAACGAGTAGAAATTTGAGTTTTTTCTTTTGTAACGAGTTCGAATTCATGTTTTCTTCTTATTAACGAGTTCAAATTTTTGTTTTTCTCTCGTATCAAGTTGTCCTTGCAGAAAAAATGTTTTTTCCCTGATAACGAGTTGACATCGCCGGAAATTGGTGTTTTCCCTTTATAATGAGTAGAAATTTGTGTTTTTTCTTTGGTAACGAGTTCGAATTCATGTTTTCTTCTTATTAACGAGTTCAAATTTGTCTTTTTCTCTGGTAACGAGTTGTCCTTGCATAAAAATGTTTTTTTCCCGGATAACGAGTTGACATCGCCGGAAATTTGTGTTTTCCCTTTATAACGAGTAGAAATTTGTGTTTTTTCTTTGGTAATGAGTTCTAATTCATGTTTTCTTCTTATTAACGAGTTCAAGTTTGTGTTTTTCTCGGTTAACGAGTTGTCCTTGCAGAAAAAATGTTTTTTTCTCTGATAACGAGTTGACATCGCCTGAATTTTGTGTTTTCCCTTTATAACGAGTAGAAATTTGTGTTTTTTCTTTGGTAAAGAGTTCGAATTCATGTTTTCTTCTTATTAACGAGTTCAAATTTGTGTTTTTCTCTGGTAACGAGTTGTCCTTGCAGAAAAAATTCTTTTTTCCCTGATAACGAGTTGACATCGCCGGAAATTGGTGTTTTCCCTTTATAACGAGTAGAAATTTGTGTTTTTTGTTTGGTAACGAGTTCGAATTCATGTTTTCTTCTTATTAACAAGTTCAAATTTTTGTTTTTCTCTCGTATCAAGTTGTCCTTGCAGAAAAAATGTTTTTTTCCCTGATAACGAGTTGACATCGCCGGAAATTGTTGTTTTCCCTTTATAACGAGTAGAAATTTGTGTTTTTTCTTTGGTAACGAGTTCGAATTCATGTTTTCTTCTTATTAACGAGTTCAAATTTGTCTTTTTCTCTGGTAACGAGTTGTCCTTGCAGAAAAACATTTTTTTCCCTGATAACGAGTTGACCTCACCGGAAATTTGTGTTTTCCCTTTATAACGAGTAGAAATTTGTGTTTTTTCTTTTGTAACGAGTTCAAATTCAAGTTTTCTTCTTATTAACGAGTTCAAATTTGTGTTTTTCTCTGGTAACGAGTTTTCCTTGGAGAAAAAAATGTTTTTTCCTTGATGACGAGTTGACATTGCCGGAAATTTGTGTTTTCCCTTTATAACGAGTAGAAATTTGTGTTTTTTCTTTGGTAACGAGTTCGAATTCATGTTTTCTTCTTATTAACAAGTTCAAATTTGTGTTTTTCTCTGGTAACGAGTTGTCCTTGCAGAAAAACGTTTTTTTATCTGATAACGAGTTGACATCGCCGGAAATTTGTGTTTTCCCTTTTTAACGAGTAGAAATTTGTGTTTTTTCTTTGGTAACGAGTTCGAATTCATGTTTTCTTCTTATTTACGAGTTCAAATTTGTGTTTTTTCTCCGGTAACGAGTTGTCCTTGCATAAAAAATGTTTTTTTCCCCGATAACGAGTTGACATCGCCGAAAATTTGTGTTTTCCCTTTATAACGAGTAGAAATTTGTATTTTTTCTTTGGTAACGAGTTCGTATTCATGTTTTCTTCTTATTAACGATTTCAAATTTGTGTTTTTCTCTGGTAACGAGTTGTCCTTTCAGAAAAACCTTTTTTTCCCTGATAACGAGTTGACATCGCCTGAAATTTGTGTTTTCCCTTTATAACGAGTAGAAATTTGTGTTTTTTATTTGGTAACGAGTTCGAATTCATGTTTTCTTCTTATTAACGTGTTCAAATTTGTGTTTTTTCTATGGTAACGAGTTGTCCATGCATAAAAAATGTTTTTTTCCTGGATAACGAGTTCATATTACCGGAAATTTGTGTTTTCCCTTTATAACGAGTAGAAATTTGTGTTTTTTCTTTGGTAACAAGTTCGAATTCATCTTTTCTTCTTATTAACGTGTTCAAATTTACGTTTTTCTCTGGTAACGAGTTGTCCTTGCAGAAAAAATTCTTTTTTCCCTGATAACGAGTTGACATCACCGGAAATTTGTGTTTTCCCTTTATAACGAGTAGAAATTTGTGTTTTTTCTTTGGTAACGAGTTCGAATTCATGTTTTCTTCTTATTAACGAGTTCAAGTTTGTGTTTTTCTCTGGTAACGAGTTGTCCTTAAAGAATAATGGTTTTTTTCTCTGATAACGAGTTGACATCGCCGGAAATTTGTGTTTTCCCTTTATAACGAGTAGAAATTTTTGTTTTTTCTTTGGTAACGAGTTCGAATTCATTTTTTCTTCTTATTAACGAGTTCAAATTTGTGATTTTCTCTGGTAACGATTTGTCTTTGTAGAAAAAATGTTTTTTTCCCTGATAACGAGTTGACATCGCAGGAAATTTGTGTTTTCCCTTTATAACGAGTAGAAATTTGTGTTTTTTCTTTGGTAACGAGTTCGAATTCATGTTTTTTCTTATTAACGAGTTCAAATTTGTGTTTTTCTCTGGTAACGAGTTGTCCTTTCAGAAAAACGTTTTTTTCCCTGATAACGAGTTGACATCGCCGGAAATTTGTGTTTTCCCTTTATAACGAGTAGAAATTTGTGTTTTTCTTTGGTAATGAGTTCGAATTCATGTTTTCTTCTTATTAACTTTTTCAAATTTGTGTTTGTTCTCTGGTAACGAGTTGTCCTTGCATAAAAAATGTTTTTTTTCCTGGATAACGAGTTCATATTACCGGAAATTTGTGTTTTCCCTTTATAACGAGTAGAAATTTGTGTTTTTTCTTTTGTAACGAGTTCGAATTCATCTTTTCTTCTTATTAACGTGTTCAAATTTGTGTTTTTCTCAGGTAACGAGTTGTCCTTGCAGATTTTTTTTCCCGGATAACGAGTTGACATCACCGGAAATTTGTGTTTTCCCTTTATAACGCAGTAGTATGAAATTTGTGTGTTTTTTCTTTTGAGTCAAATTTGAGTTCGTAAAGTTTAATGCATAAAAAATGTTTCTTCTTGATAACGAGTTCAAATTTGTGTTTTTCTATTGAGTAGAAATTTGTGTTGTCTTTTGCAGAAAAAATGTCTTTTTATTAACGATCAAGTTTGTGTTTTTCTAGGGGACGAGTTGTGACATTGCATCGCGGAAATTTGTGTTTTTTGTGTTTTCCTTTATAACGAGTAGAAATTTTGTTTTTCTTTGGTAACGAGTTCGAATTCATGTTTTCTTCTTATTAACGAGTTCAAATTTGTGTTTTTTCACTAGTAACGAGTTCTCCTTCCCGAAAAATGTTTTTTCCGATAATTTGTTTTTTTCTTTTGAGTTGACATTAGCGGAAATTTGTGTTTTCCCTTTATAACGAGTAGAAATTTGTGTTTTTCTTTGAGTAATTTGAGTTCGAATTCATGTTTTCTTCTTATTAACGAGTTCAAATTTGTGTTTTTCTCTGGTAACGAGTTGTCCTTGCATAAAAAATTTTTTTCCCGGATAACGAAATTTTGACATCGCTTTATAGCGAGTAGAAATTTGTGTTTTTCCCTTTATAGTTCGAATTCATGTTTTCTTCTTAGTAGAAATTTGTGTTTTTCTTTGTAACGAGTTCTAATTCATGTTTTAACAAGTTTCATAAAAATGTTTTTTTCCCGGATAACGAGTTCAATTTGTGTTTTTTGTTCTAATTCATGTTTTCTTCTTATTAACGAGTTCAAGTTTGTCCTTGCAGAAAAAATGTTTTTTTCTCTGATAACGAGTTGACATCGCCTGAATTTTGTGTTTTCCCTTTATAACGAGTAGAAATTTGTGTTTTTCTTTGGTAACGAGTTCGAATTCATGTTTTCTTCTTATTAACGAGTTCAAATTTGTGTTTTTCTCTGGTAACGAGTTCTCCTTGCAGAAAAAATTCTTTTTTCCCTGATAATGAGTTGACATCGCCGGAAATTTGTGTTTTCCCTTTATAACGAGTAGAAATTTGTGTTTTTTCTTTGGTAACGAGTTCGAATTCATGTTTTCTTCTTATTAACGAGTTCAAGTTTGTATTTTTCTCTGGTAACGAGTTGTCCTAGCAGAAAAATGGTTTTTTTCTTTGATAACGAGTTGACATCACCGGAAATTGGTGTTTTCCCTTTATAACGAGTAGAAATTTGTGTTTTTTCTTTGGTAACGAGTTCGAATTCATGTTTTCTTCTTATTAACGAGTTCAAATTTGTGTTTTTCTCTGGTAAAGAGTTGTCCTTGCAGAAAAAATTCTTTTTTCCCTGATAACGAGTTGACATCGCCGGAAATTTGTGTTTTCCCTTTATAACGAGTAGAAATTTGTGTTTTTTCTTTGTTAACGAGTTCGAATTCACGTTTTCTTCTTATTAACGATTTCAAATTTGTGTTTTTCTCTGGTAACGAGTTGTCCTTGCAGAAAAACGTTTTTTTCTCTGATAATGAGTTGACATCGCCGGAAATTTGTGTTTTCCCTTTTTAACGAGTAGAAATTTGTGTTTTTTCTTTGGTATCGAGTTCGAATTCATGTTTTCTTCTTATTTACGAGTTCAAATTTGTGTTTTTCTCTGGTAACGAGTTGTCCTTGCATAAAAAATGTTTTTTTCCCCGATAACGAGTTGACATCGCCGGAAATTTGTGTTTTCCCTTTATAACGAGTAGAAATTTGTGTTTTTTATTTGGTAACGAGTTCGAATTCATGTTTTCTTCTTATTAACGATTTCAAATTTGTGTTTTTCTCTGGTAACGAGTTGTCCTTTCAGAAAAACCTTTTTTTCCCTGATAACGAGTTGACATCACCGGAAATTCGAGTTTTCCCTTTATAACGAGTATAAATTTGTGTTTTTTCTTTGGTAACGAGTTCGAATTCATGTTTTCTTCTTATTAACGAGTTCAAGTTTGTGTTTTTCTCTGGTAACGAGTTGTCCTTGAAGAATAATGGTTTTTTTCTCTGATAACGAGTTGACATCGCCGGAAATTTGTGTTTTCCCTTTATAACGAGTAGAAATTTTTGTTTTTCTTTGGTAACGAGTTCGAATTCATGTTTTCTTCTTATTAACGAGTTCAAATTTGTGTTTTTCTCTGGTAACGAGTTGTCTTTGCAGAAAAAATGTTTTTTTCCCTGATAACGAGTTGACATCCGGAAATTTGTGTTTTCCCTTTATAACGAGTAGAAATTTGTGTTTTTTCTTTGGTACTGAGTTCGAATTCTTGTTTTCTTCTTATTAACGAGATCAAATTTGTGTTTTTTCTCTGGTAACAAGTTGTTCTTGCATAAAAAATGTTTTTTTCCCTGATAACGAGTTGACATCGCCGGAAATTTGTGTTTTCCCTTTATAACGAAGTATGTTTTTCTTATTAAATTTTGTGTGTTTTCTTTGGTAACGAAGTTGTTCTAATTCAGGATAACGAGTTTCTTCTTATTAACGAGTTAATATTTTGTATTGTTTTCAATTCAAGGTATTACATAGTTGTAATTTTACAAGGAATATTACGGAGAAAGCTATAATTTTTACATGCTATGATGGAAAGAATCGAGCTATAATATTAATTGACATATTCGGGGCACCCACATTATCGCAAAAGATAACCGGGATTGGCGTGGATGTGAAGCCCAAATCACGAAGGAGATATGTGAGCGATTGAGTTCAGAAGTAGTAGTGGCGCGATAAAGACGATATTCGGCCTCGGTTGATGACCGAGCAATAGACCATCGCTTCTTGGAGCTCCAAGAAATGAGGTTGCGCCCAAGGAAAACAAGGAAACCACTGGTAGAAGAGTAGTCCTCTTTGTTACCTCCCCAATCCGCATCGGAAAATGCATGAAGGTGAGGGGACGAAGAGGAAAAGAACTGAAGTCCTTCAGTGGTGGTGCCAGCAAGATACCGAAGCATACGTTTGACCAAGGCCCAGTGATTGACTGTGGGAGCGTGCATATATTGAGATAATTTATTAACTGCATAAGATAAATCCGGGCGAGTGAAGAGCAAATATTGCAAGCTTCCAAGAGTCTGACGGTACTGTGAGACATCCGGATGAGGGTCCGCCTTGGCAAGCATAAGAGAAATAGCATCCGTGGGAAGAGGAGTGGTGACGGGTTTAGCATCCTGCATGTTAGTTTTGTGCAATAAATCAAGAATATAGCGATGTTGGGTAAGGAGTAGGCCGCGGGAATTGTGTTGAACCTCGACACCAAGGAAATAAGATAGAGGACCTAAGTCCTTAATGGAAAACCTGCGTCCAAGGGAATCAATAACCTGTTGAACATGAGCAGAGTCACACCCAGTAATGATTATATCATCGACGTAGACTAGTAAATAGGTAAAGGTAGTGCCTGAGTGATACACAAACAAGGACGAATCTGCAGTAGAATTAATAAAGCCAAGCGTGAGAATGAAATTCTTTAGTTCTGGTACCAAGCCGAGGGGCTCGCTTGAGGCCATAAATGGCCTTATGTAGTTTGCAAACATGTGTGGGTGCATCCGAGTCTTCAAAGCCCGGAGGTTTGGCCATAAAAACATCCTCAGTGAGCGAGCCCTGCAAGAAAGCATTATTGACATCAAGTTGCCGCAAGGACCACTGAGAGGTCACGGCTAAGCTAAGAACAAGGCGAACTGTGGTCGGCTTTACAACCGGACTGAAGGTATCAAAATAATCAACCCCGGGGCGTTGGGTGAACCCCTTAGCAACCAAGCGAGCCTTGTAGCGATCAATAGAACCATCTGGTTTGCGCTTGATTTTGAAATCCACTTACAACCAACAATATTGAGCGAAGGATCATAAGGCACTAATTCCCATGTGCCGTTGTGAACAAGGGCGTCAAATTCTTCATTCATGGCTTTGCGCCAATGGGAACTTTGTAATGCTTGTTTAATGGTCGTAGGCTCAGTATCAGAGTATTTAGAATCGAGGCTGGCATGGAGGTTAAGGAGAGTCCGAGGTTTGAAAATATTGTTGCGGGCACACAGTGACCATAGGATGGGGAGTGGGAAGCTACGAGGAGGGGTGAAGGGAAGGGATATGTGGGGAAGGAAGGGGGTCTCGGGGGGAGAAGGAAGGGAGGGCTCGGTTGGGGAAGGGGGGGAATCTGGGGGACGGAGGTCAGCTAGAGGACGAGGCAGGAAGGGAGACGGTAAGGAACTGCAGGAGGTGGTGGGGAAGGGAACCATGTGGTAAGGGGGGGTGAAGAGGAAGGAGCTGCACGAGAGGCAAAAGGAAAAATACTCTCAACAAATTTAACGTCTCTAGAGACATACATGCGTCCGGATGAAAGGTCGAGACAATGGTAAGCACTGGGTAAGAGAATAACCCTAAAAAGACACAAGGGACGGAGGGCAGTTCAAGCTTGTGATGAGCATAGGGTTTGAGCCAAGGATAGCAAAGGCAAATCAAGACTCGTAACTTGTTGTAGTTGGCGGGGAGTGGAGAATAGTTTTTAAGTAAGGTGTGAGCATTTGGAGGGTTTGCGTAGGCATGCGGTTTATGAGATAGGCGTGATGGGACGGCATATGACCAATAAGTGAAGGGAATAGAAGCGTGGTGAAGGAGCGAAAGAGCGGTTTCGACAATGTGTAAGTGTCGACGTTCAGCCATTCCATTGTGTTGAGGGGTGTGAGGTGGTGTGGTTAAATGCGTGATGCCATGCGTGGAAAGAATCGAGCGTAATTTGATAAATTCTCCACCATTATCAGAAAATAATATTTTGATGGTTGTGGTAAAGTAATTCTCCACTAGAGATTTAAACCGTTGGAAAATAGTTAAAACATCGGATTTATGGCGAAGAGGATAGAGCCAAATATAGTGAGTGAAATGATCAACAAATAAGACGTAATATTTAAAGCCATCGACTGAATAAACGGGGGCAGTCCAAACATCAGAATAGATTAATTCAAGAGGTCGGGACGATTTTAAAGTAGAATCATAAAAGGATAAACGATGACTTTTATTGCTTAGACATGAATCACAATGCAAAGGGGAAGTAGAAGTAACGTCTAAACAGTTATTTTTAATAATAGTGTGAATAATGGAAAGAGCAGGATGTCCACAACGAGAGTGCCAAACGTTGGTGGACGCTTTATTAGCAGAAAAGGCAAAAAGCGGGGCAGAAGTCCAAAGATAAACACCATCTCTACGAGGTCCCTGGTGGAGGATTTGTCCAGTCTTCGGGTCCTTCACCAAAAAGAAATCACACAAGAATTCAATGATAACATTATTCTCTTCACAAAATTTGGATACTGATAAGAGATTTTTAGACAGTTTAGGGACACATAAAACATTCGATAATTTGAAATTAAAATTAGAAGAAGGTAAAGAGGTGGAACCCGAATGTGTGATGGGCAAGGCACGCCCATCACCAATGATGATGTCGTCTGGACCATTATATGGTTCGTGCAAGGAAAGAAGATTCAGATCAGAGGTCATGTGATGTGATGCTCCACTGTCCAGGAGCCAGGAGCCGGGAGCGGCTTGAGCAGGGTGGGCTTGAGGCCTGGGCCGAGCTGAATTGGAAGGACGCATTTGCTGGAAAAACGGATATGTGGGGCACCGTTTGGCCGAGTGACCAAATACACCACAAAGCTGGCATTTGCCTAAATACGGTCGGGGCTGATAAGGTGTCGGATTGGAATCAGCAACAGAGAAGAAGTCGGTGGAAATTTGGGAAATTTGGGTGCGCTGCGAGGTTGGGCACGCCAAGGGTTGGGCGAGGTGGGACGACGGTAGTGCTGAGCTGCGAACGCTGAATGAGGGGCGGTAATTGGAGGAGCTTGCACCATTAAACCTGCTTCAAAATTCAACAATTTTTCGTGCAATTCATCAAATTTAATTAAGGTGTCTCGTGCTTGCACAGCTCGTACCAGTTCCATATACTCATCCCCCAAATTATAGAGAATCTGATCGATTAAATCTTCTGGGTCAAGAGGGGCTCCAAGTGCTGCAAGTTCATCTGATTTTGTTTTAACCGCCTGCATAAAGAGAGAAACTGGTTGATTACCTTTGGTCATCGTGCGAAGGTGATGGAGGAGTTGTTTGATACGGCCTCATGACGGCGCGGCGAAGGTATCAGCCAAGATTTTCCATGCTTCCTGGCTGGTTTTTGTGCGGGAGATAAGGGACGCAGCTTGATGTGTAAGAGAGCCAAGAATGGCGTTGTGGATGAAATTATCTTGTCGGGTCCAGATTGTATGAGCAGGATTTGGACGGGAGCCTTTCTCATCGGTGATGGTTTCCGGTGGGCAGATCTTGGTGCCATCGACATAGCCAAACAAGTCATATGCTTTGAGGAGAGTGGTGAACTGAAGGTGCCAGGAAAGATAAGTGGTATTGTCTAGTTTAATGGGTGTTTGATGAGCAGAGATGGGGATGATGGAGGCTGACGGATTGGGTGGTGCAGCGGCGGAGCTTTCGGTGGTGAGTTCAGACATGATGGAAGGGAGGAGATGGGGCCGATTGGAAAAAAAAAACAGGGAGGATCGAAGGAGAGTTACCAAGACTCTAAAAGCTCTGATACCATGATATAAAATAATATTGTGTGTATTGTATTCTTCACAATTGCAAGCTGTTACATATATATAATTTGTACAAGGAATATTCTGGAGATATTAGCTATAATTACAGAGGATTACATGCTATGAAAGTATGGAAAGAATCGAGCTATAATATTAATAATAAATACACAATATTCGGTTATTATTGCCTAATAATAACGAGTAGAAACTTGTGTTTTTTCATTGGTAACAAGTTCAAATTCAAGTTTTCTTCTTATTAACGAGTTCAAATTTGTGTTTTTCTCTGGTATGAGTTTTCCTTGTAGAAAAAAATGTTTTTTCCCTGATGACGAGTTGACATTGCCGGAAATTTGTGTTTTCCCTTTATAACGAGTAGAAATTTGTGTTTTTTCTTTGGTAACGAGTTCGAATTCATGTTTTCTTCTTATTAACGAGTTCAAATTTGTGTTTTTCTCTGGTAACGAGTTGTCCTTTCAGAAAAACGTTTTTTTTCCCTGATAACGAGTTGACATCGCCCGAAATTTGTGTTTTCCCTTTATAACGAGTAGAAATTTGTGTTTTTCTTTGGTAACGAGTTCGAATTCATGATTTCTTCTTATTAACTTGTTCAAATTTGTGTTTTTTCTCTGGTAACGAGTTGTCCTTGCATAAAAAATGTTTTTTTCCTGGATAACGAGTTCATATTACCGGAAATTTGTGTTTTCCCTTTATAACGAGTAGAAATTTGTGTTTTTTCTTTGGTAACGAGTTCGAATTCATCTTTTCTTCTTATTAACGTGTTCAAATTTGTGTTTTTCTCTGGTAACGAGTTGTCCTTGCAGAATTTGTTTTTTCCCGGATAACGAGTTGAGATCACCTGAAATTGGTTAGGGGTGAAATGCCACTCGAACCCAGAGCTTTGTGTTTTCCCTTTATAACGAGTAGAAATTTGTGTTTTTTCTTTGGTAACGAGTTCGAATTCATGTTTTCTTCTTATTAACGAGTTCAAGTTTGTATTTTTTTTCTGGTAACGAGTTGTCCTTGCAGAAAAATGGTTTTTTTCGTTGATAACGAGTTGACATCGCCGGAAATTGGTGTTTTCCCTTTATAACGAGTAGAAATTTTTGTTTTTTCTTTGGTAACGAGTTGTCCTTGCAGAAAAAATGTTTTTTTCCCTGATAACGGGTTGACATCGCCGGAAATTTGTGTTTTTTCTATGGTAACGAGTTCGAATTCATGTTTTCTTCTTATTAACGAGATCAAATTTGTGTTTTTTCTTTGGTAACGAGTTCTAATTCAGGTTTTCTTCTAATCAACGAGTTCAAGTTTGTGTTTTTCTAGGGAACGAGTTGTCCTTGCAGAAAAAATTGTTTTTTCACTGATAATGAGTTTACATCGCCGGAAATTTGTGTTTTCCCTTGATTACGAGTAGAAATTTGTGTTTTTTCTTTGGTAACGAGTTCGAATTCATGTTTTCTTCTTATTAACGAGTTCAAATTTGTGTTTTTCACTAGTAACGAGTTGTCTTTGCCGAAATCTTTTTTTTTCCCTGATAACGAGTTGACATTGATGGAAATTTGTGTTTTCCCTTTATAACGAGTAGAAATTTTTGTTTTTTCTTTGGTAACGAGTTCGAATTCATGTTTTGTTCTTATTAACGAGTTCAAATTTTTGTTTTTTCTCTGGTAACGAGTTTTCCATGCATAAAAAATGGTTTTTCCCGGATAACGAGTTGACATCGCCGGAAATTTGTGTTTTCCCTTTATAACGAGTAGAAATTTGTGTTTTTTCTTTGGTAACGAGTTCGAATTAATGATTTCTTCTTATTTACGAGTTCAAATTTGTGTTTTTCTCTGGTGACGAGTTGTCCGTTGCAGAATTTTTTTTTCCCAGATAACGAGTTGACATCACCGGAAATTTGTGTTTTCCATTTATAACGAGTAGAAATTTGTGTTTTTTCTTTGGTAACGAGTTGAATTCATGTTTTCTTCTTACTAACGAGTTCAAGTTTGTGTTTTTCTCTGGTAACGAGTTGTCCTTGCAGAAAAAATGGTGTTTTTCTCTGATAACGAGTTGACATCGCCGGAAATTTGTGTTTTCCCTTTATAACGAGTAGAAATTTGAGTTTTTTCTTTGGTAAGGAGTTCGAATTCATGTTTTCTTCTTATTAACGAGTTCAAATTGGTGTTTTTCTCTGGTAATGAGTTGTCCTTGCAGAAAAACATTTTTTTCCCTGATAACGAGTTGACATCGCCAGAAATTTGTGTTTTCCCTTTATAACGAGTAGAAATTTGTGTTTTTTCTGTGGTAACGAGTTCAAATTTGTGTTTTTCTCTGGTAACGAGTTTTCCTTGTAGAAAAAAATGTTTTTTCCCTGATGACGAGTTGATATTGCCGGAAATTTGTGTTTTCCCTTTATAACGAGTATAAATTTGTGTTTTTTCTTTGGTAACGAGTTCGAATTCATATTTTCTTCTTATTAACGTGTTCAAATTTGTGTTTTCCCTTTACAACGAGTAGAAATTTGTGTTTTTTCTTTGGTATCGAGTTCGAATTAATGTTTTCTTCTTATTAACGTGTTCAAATTTGTGTTTTTCTTTGGTAACGAGTTGAGTTGTTTTCTTCATTAACGAGTTTGTGTTTTTCTCTGGTAACGAGTTGTCCTTGCATAAAAAATGTTTTTTTTCCTGGATAACGAATTCATATTACCGGAAATTTGTGTTTTCCTTTTATAACGAGTAGAAATTTGTGTTTTTTCTTTGGTAACGAGTTCGAATTCATCTTTTCTTCTTATTAACGTGTTCAAATTTGTTTTTCTCTGGTAACGAGTTGTCCTTGCAGAAATTTTTTATCCCGGATAACGAGTTGACATCTCCGGAAATTTGTGTTTTCCCTTTATAACGAGTAGAAATTTGTGTTTTTCTTTGGTAACGAGTTCGAATTCATGTTTTCTTCTTATTAACGAGTTCAAGTTTGTGTTTTTCTCTGGTAACGAGTTGTCCTTGAAGAAAAATGTTTTTTTCTCTGATAACGAGTTGACATCGCCGGAAATTTGTGTTTTCCCTTTATAACGAGTAGAAAAATTGTTTTTTCTTTGGTAACGAGTTCGAATTCATGTTTTCTTCTTATTATTAGCGAGTTCAAATTTGTGTTTTTCTCTGGTACGAAAGTTGTCTTTTGCAGAAAAAATGTTTTTTTTCCCAGATAACGAGTTGACATCGCCGGAAATTTGTGTTTTCCCATTATAACGAGTAGAAATTTGTGTTGAGTTCGAATTCTTGTTTTCTTCTTATTAATGAGATCAAATTTGTGTTTTTTCTCTGGTAACAATTTGTCCTTGCATAAAAAATGTTTTTTTCCCTGATAACGAGTTGACATCGCCGGAAATTTGTGTTTTCCCTTTATAACAAGTAGAAATTTGTGTTTTTCTTTGGTAACGAGTTCTAATTCAGGTTTTCTTCTTATTAACGAGTTCAAGTTTGTGTTTTTCTCGGGTAACGAGTTATCCGAAATTTTGTTTTTCCTTTATAACGAAAAATGTGTTTTTCTTTGGTAACGAGTTCAAATTCATGTTTTCTTCTTCATGATATTTTTCTTATTAACGAGTTGACATCGCCGGAAATTTGTGTTTTCCCTTGATAACGAGTAGAAATTTGAGTTTTTTCTTTGGTAACGAGTTCGAATTCATGTTTTCTTCTTATTAATGAGTTCAAATTTGTGTTTTTCACTAGTAACGAGTTCTCCTTGCCAAAATTTTTTTTCCCAGATAACGAGTTGACATTGACAGAAATTTGTGTTTTCCATTTATAACGTGTAGAAATTTGTGTTTTTTCTTTGGTAACGAGTTCGAATTCATGTTTTCTTCTTA
Source organism: Gentiana macrophylla (assembly GCA_026214975.1). Classification (NCBI taxonomy): domain Eukaryota; kingdom Viridiplantae; phylum Streptophyta; class Magnoliopsida; order Gentianales; family Gentianaceae; genus Gentiana; species Gentiana macrophylla. Next base: position 12,059,101 of record CM047817.1, read on the forward strand.
TTAACGAGTTCAAGTTTTTGTTTTTTCGCTGGTAACGAGTTGTCTTTGCATAAAAAATATTTTTTTCTCGGAAAACGAGTTGACATCGCCGGAAATTTTTGTTTTTCCTTTATAACGAGTAGAAATTTGTGTTTTTTCTTTGGTAACGAGTTGTAATTCATGTTTTCTTCTTATTAACGAGTTCAAGTTTGTGTTTTTCTCGGTTAACGAGTTGTCCTTGCAGAAATTTTTTTTTTCTATGATAACGAGTTGACATCGCCGGAATTTTGTGTTTTCCCTTTATAACGAGTAGAAATTTGTGATTTTTCTTTCGTAACGAGTTCAAATTCATGTTTTCTTCTTATTTATAAGTTCAAATTTGTGTTTTTCTCTGGTAACGAGTTGTCTTTGCATAAAAAATGTTTTTTTCCCCGATAACGAGTTGACATCGCCGGAAATTTGTGTTTTCTCTTTATAACGAGTAGAAATTTGTGTTTTTTCTTTGGTAACGAGTTCGAATTCATCTTTTCTTCTTATTAACGTGTTCAAATTTGTGTTTTTCTCTAGTAACGAGTTGTCCTTGCAGAATTCTTTTTCCCGGATAACGAGTTGACATCACCAGAAATTTGTGTTTTCCCTTTATAACGAGTAGAAATTTGTTTTTTTTTCTTTGGTAACGAATTCGAATTCATGTTTTCACCTTATTAACGAGTTCAAGTTTGTATTTTTCTCTGGTAACGAGTTGTCTTTGCAGAAAAATGGTTTTTTTTCTTTGATAACGAGTTGACATCGCTGGAAATTGGTGTTTTCCCTTTATAACGAGTAGAAATTTTTGTTTTTTCTTTGGTAACGAGTTCGAATTCAAGTTTTCTTCTTATTAACGAGTTCAAATTTGTGTTTTTCTCTGGTAACGAGTTGTCCTTGCAGAAAAAATGGTTTTTTTCCCTGATAACGAGTTGACAAATTTGTGTTTTCCCTTTATAACGAGTAGAAATTTGTGTTTTTTCTATGGTAACGAGTTCGAATTCATGTTTTCTTCTTATTAACGAGATCAAATTTGTGTTTTTTCTCTGGTAACAAGTTGTCCTTGCATAAAAAATGTTTTTTTCCCTGATAACGAGTTGACATCGCCGGAAATTTGTGTTTTCCCTTTATAACGAGTAGAAATTTGTGTTTTTTCTTTGGTAACGAGTTCTAATTCAAGTTTTCTTCTTATTAATGAGTTCAAGTTTGTGTTTTTCTAGGGGAACGAGTTTTCCTTGTAGAAAAATTGATTTTTTCACTGATAACAAGTTGACATCGCCGGAAATTTGTGTTTTCCCTTGATAACGAGTACAAATTTTAGTTTTTTCTTTGGTAAAGAGTTCAAATTCATGTTTTCTTCTTATTAACGAGTTCAAATTTGTGAGGTTCACTAGTATCGAGTTGTCCTTGCCGTAATCTTTTTTTCCCTGATAACGAGTTGACATTGATGGAAATTTGTGTTTTCCCTTTATAATGAGTAGAAATTTGTGTTTTTTCTTTGGTAACGAGTTCGAAGTCATGTTTTCTTCTTATTAACGAGTTCAAATTTTTTTTTTCTCTGGTAACGAGTTTTCCATGCATAAAAAATGTTTTTCCTGGATAACGAGTTGACATCGCCGGAAATTTGTGTTTTCCCTTTATAACGAGTAGCAATTTGTGTTTTTTCTTTGGTAACGAGTTCGAATTAAAGATTTCTTCTTATTTACGAGTTCAAATTTGTGTTTTTCTCTGGTAACGAGTTGTCCTTGCAGAAAAAATGTATTTTTCTCTGATATCGAGTTGACATCGCCGGAAATTTGTGTTTTCCCTTGATAACGAGTAGAAATTTGAGTTTTTTCTTTGGTAACGAGTTCGTATTCATGTTTTCTTCTTAATAACGAGTTCAAATTTGTGTTTTTCACTAGTAACGAGTTCTCATTCCCGACATTTTTTTTCCCAGATAACCAGTTGACATTGACGGAAATTTGTGTTTTCCCTTTATAACGAGTAGAAATTTGTGTTTTTTCTTTGGTAAGTAGTTCGAATTCATGTTTTCTTCTTATTAACGAGTTCAAATTTTTGTTTTTCTCTGGTAACGAGTTGTCCTTGCATAAAAATATTTTTTTCCCGGATAACGAGTTGACATCGCCGGAAATTTGTGTTTTCCCTTTATAACGAGTAGAAATTTGTGTTTTTTCTTTGGTAACGAGTTCTAATTCATGTTTTCTTCTTATTAACGAGTTCAAGTTTGTGTTTTTCTCGGTTAACAAGTTGTCCTTGCAGAAAAAATGTTTTTTTCTCTGATAACGAGTTGACATCGCCGGAATTTTGTGTTTTCCCTTTATAACGAGTAGAAATTTGTGATTTTTCTTTGGTAACGAGTTCAAATTCATGTTTTCTTCTTATTTACAAGTTCAAATTTGTGTTTTTCTCTGGTAACGAGTTGTCCTTGCATAAAAAATGTTTTTTTCCCCGATAACAAGTTGATATCGCCGGAAATTTGTGTTTTCCCTTTATAACGAGTAGAAATTTGTGTTTTTTCTATGGTAACGAGTTCGAATTCATGTTTTCTTCTTATTAACGAGTTCAAATTTGTGTTTTTCTCAGGTAACGAGTTGTCCTTCAGAAAAAAGTTTTTTTTCCCTGATAACGAGTTGACATCGACGGAAATTTGTGTTTTCCCTTTATAACGAGTAGATAATTTTGTTTTTTCTTTGGTAACGAGTTCGAATTCATGTTTTCTTCTTATTGACGAGTTCAAATTTGTGTTTTTCTCTTGTAACGAGTTGTCTTTGCAGAAAAAAGGTTTTTTTTCCCTGATAACGAGTTGACATCACCGGAAATTTGTGTTTTCCCATTATAACGAGTAGAAATTTATGTTTTTTCTTTGGTAACGAGTTCGAATTCATGTTTTCTTCTTATTAACGAGTTCAAATTTTTGTTTTATCTCTGGTAACGAGTAGTCCTTGCATAAAAAATATTTTTTTCCCGGATAACGAGTTGACATCGCCGGAAATTTGTGTTTTCCCTTTATAACGAGTAGAAATTTGTGTTTTTTCTTTGGTAACGAGTTCTAATTCATGTTTTCTTCTTATTAACGAGTTCAAGTTTCTCGGTTAACGAGTTTTCCTTGCAGAAAAAATGTTTTTTTCTTTGATAACAAGTTGACATCGCCGGAATTTTGTGTTTTCCCTTTATAACGAGTAGAAATTTGTGTTTTTTCTTTGGTAACGAGTTCGAATTCATGTTTTTTTCTTATTAACGAGTTCAAATTTGTGTTTTTCTCTGGTAACGAGTTGTCTTTGCAGAAAAAAAACTTTTTTCCCTGATAACGAGTTGACATCGCCGGAAATTGGTGTTTTCCCTTTATAACGAGTAGAAATTTGTGTTTTTTATTTGGTAACGAGTTCGAATTCATGTTTTCTTCTTATTAAGGAGTTCAAAATTTTGTTTTTCTCTCGTAACAAGTTGTCCTTGCAGAAAAAATGTTTTTTTTTCCCTGATAACGAGATGACATCGCTCGAAATTGGTGTTTTCCCTTTATAACGAGTAGAAATTTGTGTTTTTCTTTGGTAACGAGTTCAAATTCATGTTTTCTACTTATTAACGAGTTCAAATTTGTCTTTTTCTCTGATAACGAGTTGTCCTTGCAGAAAAACATTTTTTTCCTTGATAACGAGTTGACATCGCCGGAAATTTGTGTTTTCCCTTTATAACGAGTAGAAACTTGTGTTTTTTCTTTGGTAACGAGTTCAAATTCAAGTTTTCTTCTTATTAACGACTTCAAATTTGTGTTTTTCTCTGGTAACGAGTTTTCCTTGTAGAAAAAATGTTTTTTCCCTGATGACGAGTTGACATTGCCGGAAATTTGTGTTTTCCCTTTATAACGAGTAGAAATTTGTGTTTTTTCTTTGGTAACGAGTTTGAATTCATGTTTTCTTCTTATTAACGAGTTCTAATTTGTGTTTTTCTCTGGTAACGAGTTGTCCTTGCAGAAAATCGTTTTTTTCCCTGATAACGAGTTGACATCGCCGGAAATTTGTGTTTTCCCTTTCTAACGAGTAGAAATTTGTGTTTTTTCTTTGGTAACGAGTTCAAATTCATGTTTTCTTCTTATTTACGAGTTCAAATTTGTGTTTTTCTCTGGTAACGAGTTGTCCTTGCATAAAAAATGTTTTTTTCCTGGATAACGAGTTCATATTACCGGAAATTTGTGTTTTCCCTTTATAACGAGTAGAAATTTGTGTTTTTTCTTTGGTAACGAGTTCGAATTCATATTTCTTCTTATTAACAAGTTCAAGTTTGTGTTTTTATCTGGTAACGAGTTGTCCTTGTAGAAAAATGGTTTTTTCTTTGATAACGAGTTGACATCGCCGGAAATTTGTGTTTTCCCTTTATAACGAGTAGAAATTTGTGTTTTTTCTATGGTAACGAGTTCGAATTCATGTTTTCTTCTTATTAACGAGATCAAATTTGTGTTTTTTCTATGGTAACAAGTTGTCCTTGCATAAAAAATGTTTTTTTCCCGATAACGAGTTGACATCGCCGGAAATTTGTGTTTTCCCTTTATAACGAGTAGAAATTTGTGTTTTTTCTTTGGTAACGAGTTCTAATTAAGGTTTTCTTCTTATTAACGAGTTCAAGTTTGTGTTTTTCTAGGGGAACGAGTTGTCCTTGCAGAAAAATTGTTTTTTTCACTGATAACGAGTTGATATCGGCGGAAATTTGTGTTTTCCCTTGATAACGAGTAGAAATTTGAGTTTTTTCTTTGGTAACGAGTTTGAATTCATGTTTTCTTCTTATTAACGAGTTCAAATTTGTGTTTTTCACTAGTAACGAGTTGTCCTTGCTGAAATCTTTTTTTCCCTGATAACGAGTTGACATTGATGGAAATTTGTGTTTTCCCTTTATAACGAGTAGAAATTTGTGTTTTTTATTTGGTAACGAGTTCGAATTCATGTTTTCTTCTTATTAACGAGTTCAAATTTTTGTTTTTGCTCTGGTAACGAGTTTTCCATGCATAAAAAATGTTTTTTCCCGGATAACGAGTTGACATCGCCGGAAATTTGTGTTTTCCCTTTATAACGAGTAGAAATTTTTATTTTTCTTTGGTAACGAGTTCGAATTAATGATTTCTTCTTATTTACGAGTTCAAATTTGTGTTTTTCTTTGGTAACGAGTTGTCCTTGCAGAAAAAATATTTTTTTTCCCGGATAACGAGTTGACATCACCGGAAATTTGTGTTTTCCATTTATAACGAGTTGAAATTTGTGTTTTTTCTTTGGTAACGAGTTCGAATTCATGTTTTCTTCTTATTAACGAGTTCAAGTTTGTGTTTTTCTCTGGTAACGAGTTGTCCTTACAGAAAAATGGTTTTTTTCTCTGATAACGAGTTGACATCGCCGGAAATTTGTGTTTTCCTTTTATAACGAGTAGAAATTTGAGTTTTTTCTTTGGTAAGGAGTTCGAATTCATGTTTTCTTCTTATTAACGAGTTCAAATTGGTGTTTTTCTTTGGTAACGAGTTGTCCTTGCAGAAAAACGTTTTTTTTCCCTGATAACGATTTGACATCGCCAGAAATTTGTGTTTTCCCTTTATAACGAGTAGAAATTTGTGTTTTTTCTTTGGTAACGAGTTCAAATTTGTGTTTTTCTCTGGTAACGTGTTTTCCTTGTAGAAAAAAATGTTTTTTCCCTTTGACGAGTTGACATTGCCGGAAATTTGTGTTTTCCCTTTATAACGAGTATAAATTTGTGTTTTTTCTTTGGTAACGAGTTCGGATTCATCTTTTCTTCTTATTAACGTGTTCAAATTTGTGTTTTCCTTTATAACGAGTAGAAATTTGTGTTTTTTCTTTGGTAACGAGTTTGAATTCATGTTTTCTTCTTATTAACGTGTTCAAATTTGTGTTTTTTCTATGGTAACGAGTTGTCCTTGCATACAAAATGTTTTTTTCCTGGATAACGAGTTCATATTACCGGAAATTTGTGTTTTCCCTTTATAACGAGTAGAAATTTGTGTTTTTTCTTTGGTAACGAGTTCGAATTCATCTTTTCTTCTTATTAACGTGTTCAAATATAAGTTTTTCTCTGGTAGCGAATTTTCCTTGCAGAAAATTTTTTTCCCGGATAACGAGTTGACATCACCGAAAATTTGTGTTTTCCCTTTATAACGAGTAGAAATTTGTGTTTTTTCTTTGGTAACGAGTTCGAATTCATGTTTTCTTCTTATTAACGAGTTCAAGTTTGTGTTTTTCTCTGGTAACGAGTTGTCCTTGAAGAAAAATGGTTTTTTTCTCTGATAACAAGTTGACATCGCCGGAAATTTGTGTTTTCCCTTTATAACGAGTAGAAAATTTTGTTTTTTCTTTGGTAACGAGTTCGAATTCATGTTTAATTCTTATTGACGAGTTCAAATTTGTGTTTTTCTCTGGTAACGAGTTGTCTTTGCAGAAAAAATGTTTTTTTTCCCTGATAACGAGTTGACATCGCCGCCAGAAATTTGTGTTTTTCTATGGTCTGAGTTCGAATTCTTGTTTT